>QRFJ01003777.1:0-92128 GCA_006176705.1 Cocos nucifera | reverse complement strand
ATCTTCATCTATCAGATCATCGCATTATCATTCATAGTCATCAAAATCAAATTTTTCTGATCGATGAAACTAGGACCATCGGATCAAGACGATCTTTTACGATGATACTCTAATTATAATTATTTAGATAATAAATGATGAAGATGGATATTAAATTTTAAAATTATATAATATTTTAAAAAAAATATGACAGCGGTTATAATTAACCACTGCCATAAATCAGATATAGCAGCGGTTCCTACTAATCACTGCTATAGGTCCGACTTATGACAGCGGTTATAATGAACCGCTGCTATAGGTCGACCTATGGCAGCGATTTTTTGTAACCGCTGCTATAGGTCCGATCTACGATAGTGATTTTTTGTAACCACTGCTATATGTCGGACCTATAGCAGTGGTTATAAAAATCATTGCCATAGGTTCGATCTACGGCAGTGGTTAACGAAAATTGCTACCGTAGGAGCTATAATAGCGGTTTCGAAAACCACTACCGTAGGCTATTTTTGTAGTAGTGGCATGTTCTGCCCAAAGGAGAATATGTGATATAGTATTTGGATTCTTATTTATGGTTTATATCATTATATGATTATGTTGTTGGTAAATGTCCATTATCCAATATTTGATATTTCTATTATTTATTTGTATAGTCTCTTTTGGAGTTTATAACAACGATATCATCGTTAAAGTCTTGACCAGATCAAATTATAAGAGATGGAAATAGGATATAGAATTTGCTCTAGGGATAGCTGATATTTATTTGGCATTGAGTGAGAATAAACCTGATGATCTTAATGACTAGAGTACACCAGAACAGAAAGATTATTTTGCTAAGTAAAAAAATTTAACAGGCTTAGCTTAATTGTTATTAAAAGGTCAATTTTTGAGCATCTTCCGAGTGATCTGCCAGAGACCAGTAGTGCTAAGAAACTATTTGATGCTATAGGATAGAGATATCTTGTATCTAAAAATGCCGAGTCTGGATGTCTAATGAATGAATTGACGACCATAAGATATGACAATGTTAGAGGTGTTAGAAAATACATTCTAAAAATGGTTCATCTCTAAATCAAATTTAAGGATTTGAAAGTTGAATTACCTGATTTTTTTTCTAGTGCCTCATGCTTTGAACTCCTTGCCTACTGAATTTTCCTAGATCAAAATTACTTATAATACTTTAAATGAAACTTGAAATATTAATGAGTTGATCACTAAATGTGTTGCTGAGGAAGAAAAACTAAAGAAAAAAAAAGTGAGATTGCCCTACTTTCCTTTCAACTAAAACCCCATTCTAGCAAAGACTTTTTGAAGAAGAAAAGAATAAACCTGCTACTCCTAAATAGTCTCAGGATGTTAAAGGACATGGTAATAACCCTGGTCAGAATCATTTTAGAGGATGTCCTAAAGCTACCATTGAAAAAGATGTCAAGTATTTTTATTATAAAAGGAAAGGCCACATAAGAAGTTAATGCTACAAATTTAAGTCTTAGTTAGAAAAGAAACAAAAATAAGAAGGTAAGTCCCTAGCTTTTGTTTGTTATGAGTCAAATATAGTTGATGTCCCTGTTAATTCCTAGTGGATAGATAGCGGTGCCACAACTCATGTTGTCATTTTTTTGCAGGAATTCATAAATAAGAGAAAACCAAGTCTGAAAGAGATCAAGCTGAAAGTAGAAAATGATCTTGAAGTTGAAGTTGAATACATAGAATTTTTCAAATTGTCTTTAGAGTCTGATTTTAATTTTTTTTAAAAAAATACCTTTTATATACCTTCTTTTAGAAGAAATTTAATTTTTGTTTTCTTTTTAGATAAGATTGGTTTTGATTTTCATAATAAAAAAATTAATTTGATATTTAATTCATAAATTATTGGTTATGACATTCTGAGTGATGGATTATATAAATTATGTTTGTCTTATAATAATCTTTATGCTTCTTTGAATATTAAGAATGTGATTGCAAAACGTTCTAGAATCAAAGAAAGATCCTCTATGTTGTGGCACAAATGCTTAGGGCATATATCTAGGAAAAGAATTGATAGACTAATTAAGAATGATATCTTGCCTACCTTGGATTTTAGAGACATGGAGACTTGCATTGATTATATTAGAGGTAAATTGACTAAGACTAAAAAAAAGGAGCAACTCGTAGTTCAGACCTTCTAGAAATAATTCACACTGATATCAGTGGACCTTATTCTTCTACAATCTATGGTAATAAATACTTTATTATATTTATTGATAATTTTTTTCGATATGATTATCTTTATTTGATTAAAAAAAATTGATGCTCTTGAAAAATTTAAAATCTTCAAAATAGAAGTTGAAAGACAATTGAAAAAGATCATCAAGATTGTGACATCTGATCATAGAGGTGAGTATTATGGCAAACATGATATAGCAGGGCAGCATATGGGTCTGTTTGCCAAATACTTACAAGATTATGGGATTGTAGCCCAATATACTATGCCTGATAATCCTAAGCAGAATGGTGTGGCTAAAAGGCATAATCGCATCCTTAAGGATGTGATGAGGAGCATGATGAGTAGTTCAAATTTGCCAAAATATCTATGGGATGAGGCTATTAAAACTGCCTTGTATATTCTTAATAGGATTTCTAGTAAATCTGTGCCCAAAATATCTTTTAAAATATGGACTGATAGAAAATCTAGTCTAAATTATTTTTGGATTTGAGGTTATCTTGCAGAAGTGAGAATATATAATCTTATAGAGAAAAAGGCTGATCCCAGAATCAGTCGTTGTTATTTCATTGAATATCTAGACTATGCTAAAGGATACAGATTCTATAGTCCTAGAAGAGGTAATAAAATTATAGAGTCACAGACTGCTAAATTTTTAGAACTTGATGTGGCTGATATGGAATCTTTCCGAGGTATTGATATTGATAATAATCAAATTGAGACTGTCTCTATTTCTATGACTGCACCATATAAAAATATAGATTACACACCTATTGAGAGAATGAATGTTCAGATTTCTAATCCTCCTGCTCCTATATTGAATCATCAATCTATTCAACCTAATGATAAGGTGACATTAAGAAGATCTGTCCGACAAAGGAGGCCTGCCATCCTTGATGATTTTTATGTTTATCTTGAGAAAAATGATTGTAATATTGGAGATGTGGTTGACCTAGTGACATATTATGATGTTGTGACTTGTTCTCAGTCTATTTTATGGATAAATACTATGAAGAAAGAAATTGAGTCTATGGTCAATAATAATGTATGGGAGCTTGTTAAGTCTACTGAACATAGCAAACCTATTGGATGTAAGTGGGTATATAACACTAAGAAGGATTCTAAAAGCAGAATTGAGTGATTCAAGGCTAGATTGGTAGTTAAAGGATTTACTTAGAGAGAAGGAGTTGATTACATTGAAATTTTCTCTCCAGTATCTATAAAAAACTTCTTTAGAATCATCATATTTTTAGTGGCTTATTATGATCTTGAGCTTCATCAGATGGATATTAAAACTATTTTTCTGAATGATAACCTCAGTGAGGAAGTATATATGAAATAGCCTGAGGGTTTTCAAGAAAGTGAAAAAGAATATTTAGTCTACAGATTGAAGAAGTCGATTTATGATCTGAAATAAGCATCTAGATAATGGTATTTAAAATTTGATGAGGTGGTAACCTCTCTTGGTTTTGAAGAAATTAAAGTTGATCAGTGCATCTATCTCAAGACCAGTGAGAGTAAGTTTATTTTACTTATCCTATATGTTAATGATATCTTGCTTGCCAATAGTGATTATGGTATACTCAATGAGACTAAACAAATGTTATCTAAGACTTTTGATATGAAAGATTTTAGAGAAGTAGCTTTTGTCCTAGGTATTGAAATTCATAGGGATAGATCACATCATCTATTGGATTTGTCACAAAAGACATACATTAACAGAGTTCTTGAAAGATTTAATATGCAGAATTGCAAATCCTATGATACGCCTATTATCAAAGGTAATAAGTTCAGTAAAGATCAGTGCCCTAAGAATAAGCTTAAAAAGGATCAGATGAAGAATATCCCTTATACCAGTGCTATAGGGAGTCTGATGTATGCTCATGTTTGCCCCAGACCTGATATTGCCTTCATAGTGAAAGTTCTTGGTAGATATCTATCGAATCCAGATTTTTGATATTGGATTGCAGCAAAAAGGACAATGAGAAATTTATAGAAAATCAAGGACTATATGCTTATGTATAGAAGAACTGATGACATACAGTTGTTAGAGTATTCAGATTCAGATCTTGCTAAATGCCCTGACGAGTTGAAATCAACTTCAGAATATATTTTTATGTTAGCCGGAGGTGCAGTATCCTGGAGGAGTGTTAAACAGACTATGACAACTTTTTCTACTATACAAGCTGAGTTTATTGCTTATTATGGAGCTGCTACTCAAGCTGCTTGGCTGAAAAATTTTATAATAGAATTTCAAATTGTTGATTCTATCTTCAGACCACTAACAATCTATTGTGATAATAGTGCTGTTATGTTCTTCACAAAGAATAATAAATTTTCTAGTAGATCTAAACATTTGGAGCTGAAGTACCTGATAATAAGAGATCTTGTGAAGAAAGGAGATATAACTGTTGAGTACATAGATATAGAGTCAATGTTAGCTGATCCCCTGACTAAAGGTTTGAGGCCCATATGCTTTATAAGGCATGTTGAAAATATAAATATACTGAGTTCTTTTGATATACTTAGTTAGTGGGAGTGACTTTGTATTTATGTTTTATTATTGCTTTATTGCTATGGACTCTCTGCATCTCGTGCACTTTCGATATACATCGTTGGCATGATAAATTAATGGTATATTTATTTTTAATTTTTTTTTATTTATGTGTATATATTTATTTTAATATATCTAGAGATATTTCTTATTTATATACCTACTGTATGAAATATGAGATCAGGTGTCGAGTCTCAGATATGTTGTGCTATCTCGTCATTAACACCATGTTGAGTATGTGAGGCAGAATAGCTTGTTGTCAAAGCTATTAGAATTTTTTTTGCTTATTTTGTACCCAAGCATGTTGAAGAGAAATTGGAGGACTAACAATGAAAATAGCATATATTTGGATCACTTTTGGATGCTATTTTCTTACTACACTACTACACTAAGACTCATGTCGATAGTGTTAACTATATTTGTAACTATGGATAGGTCTTATGTTAGATAAAAGATGTAATGACTCCCATGATTCAGTACGATCAATACTATTGGACCGAGTCAATTATGAGGTGTTATCTATGGATCATATGTTTTTCAAAATCATGGTTACGTAATATATTTTCTGTTATTCAGCCCGAAAGTCGGTTTTAAAAGCAAAATATTTTTAAAATTTTAAAATCCTAATTAATATTGCCTAAGTGAAAGAATGTAAGATTTTTTTCTAATTATGACTATCATTAATTAATTATTTTATTTATTTTATTAAAAATGGACTGATTATATTATCCGAGTTAATAGACATGCTTATGAGCCCAATATTGTTTGCGATTCTTTTATTTTGGGCTAGATGCATCTTATATTGAATTGGTATGGTTAGGGTGGCTCAGTGTAGGCTTTAGTCCGACATGAGTCTATGATGGATGGACCTATTAGAATTTTATTTTATTTGGTTAGGTCTTCTCTCCACTTTCTATAAATATTGTGAGACTAGTTCTCTGGCTTGTCCCATCGAATAGCCGTCTGTTGAGAGAAAGCTGGTGGAGAAGGATCAAATTTCGATATTCGTCTGTGCATCCACTGCTGTCGTTCTTCGTAAATCAATGACGAACATAGATACATATCTATCTTTTATGTTCTAATCTTCTGCAATAATTCATGAGAATTATTTATATCTCTCTCTTTCTCTCATCATAGCATGTTCGGTCTAAACTTATCTGACCAAGCCATTCTTTTTAGGATACGTCCGATTGTGAGCCAGAATTGAAATGGCCATATCCTTAGGTGTGCTTCTTTTGTTATCGAAATCAAAATTAGAATTAGAATTAAAATTAGAAGAAGATTAAATAATAAAGAAGAGTAAAAATTAGATTTGAAGCTCTCTGGAACCGGAATGGAATGAAATTTCTCCCAATTAAACCACTCATTTCCATCCCATTAATTCCTGGGTTCAATTCCCCACAAGCAAACATGTCTTTTCTTGTTTTTTTAAGCCTTCATCTTGGATATTGTAAAATTATATTAGTTCATGCCGCGACTTGGAGTATACGGAATATGTTCAAAGATTTACCCACTTATTTTTAAGCTATAATATCCAAACCGATTTGATATCTTGCGGGCAACAAGAGAAGGAGCTATGTGAATGGAATATTTTAGAGCGGCTTGGAGTTCTTACGGCCATTGACAAAAGGGATGGACGTTTGTTGTGCCGCAACCCACGGCTGACGAAGACATCCTCCGAGGACTAGGCTGGTAACGGGAAGAGAACTGGCCCAAGCTCATCCTGTACCAACTTGCTTATTAAGAGTTTTCCTCGGAGGAATAAAAACATGCTTAAAACTTAAAATATAATATAATATATGGAAACTTGAACTTACCTTCAACAGTTGACTTTTTGTATTCAAAGTACTATATTCGTACCGTTTTATAGTATTGCAATAATGCATAAATTAATAAGTATTACCTTAAAGAAAACTTAGGAGCATTTAGGCGATACTTTTGCATGAGAGAGAGAGAGAGAGAGAGAGAGAGAGAGAGAGAGACCTACAGATCCATAATAATTTGCTAAGGCATATGCATAATTATTATGAGAGGAGGTTTAGCTTCTTCATGCATATCTGAAATGCAGACACACTCTTGACATTGGTTTTATTTAAATTGCTTGCTCTAGACCTGAATAAATCCCTAACATGAAATGTTAAGTTGATCATTCTGATATTCTCATGCATGGGACATAATATCCTAGAATTTATTAAGCATAGAAGACAAAACAAGTCTTTGATTTAGCATAAAAAAGTTAATTTATGCAAAGGTATATTGCCAAATTGTTATGAATTTCTTGTTACACCAAATTCATAACAAGTTGCCCTTGTTGTTACTCAAGGTGTAATTAGTTATCTTCTAATCAACGAAGAAATAACACCTAATGAGCAAATATTCTACTATTCTTAAAGCAACATATGAAGGTCGCAGGTGGATAATGTTTCATCATTTTGGCAAAGCTGCATCTAGTTTAAGTTGAGGGTGTGGGATAGGGGATATCTTTGAGTGGTCAACAAGCCAAGGTATCAACTACAAGGTAAACCTGATGGGGCCGAACATGCCATCAAATCGCTCATGCATTTGAAAGGGGATTTCTAGCACTTTCAACTCACTCAAATAGAAAGTAATTACATATACAAAACTTTTTATGATTAAATCTCCAATCAATGTTGAAAATAAGTAGGAATTTGAAATCAATTTAAATTCTAAAAGCAACCAGAAGTTTGAAATATGAAAAAACTAGAAAATTCTTTTTCTGAAATCAATAAGGAAAGCAAATTGAATTAACTGATTAAAACTCAAGTTCGAAGAAAACAAGAATTCCTATTCCAAACAATTGGAATCCTAATCTAAGTAGGAAAGAATTGGAAATGTGAATCACACTTGATACCAAATTTGACAGAATTAGATTGGGAGTTAAAGTTGGAAAAAGAAACCTTTTTGTAATTTTTTCTCAAAAATTGTAGTCTATAATGAAAATGAAACATCTTGCTCTGATACCAAGTCTAATACAGATAATTAAGGAGCACTATAGAAATCTTTATCTAATATATGATCAAAGTAACATTGTGAAAATAGAACTAGACAAAGAAACTATAATTATAACTAGAAGCAAAGAAGATCAAATCAGAAGAAAAAATTAAAAAAAAAAAAAAAGAAGAAGCTAACATTGAAGCTAAAGCAATAACTAAATGATTTTGTATGTTTCCTTATTGCTAGAGAATCTTGGCTTCCCACAAAACCTTCATTCAAATCACAAACTCGTATCATGGTTTCTTAAGAAACCTCTTATCACACAAGAAAATTGAGAAAAATATTACAAGATGAGCTTCGTTTATTTACATTATTGATTTCAACATATTACATGGTGGGATTATTTTTTAGAAGAGAACAAAGTTAAAAGACTTGTCCTAGTTCTCATAGAATACAAACTTTTCTAAAAATAAAGAGATAAATAACAAAGAAATGCTAGAAAGTAATTTCTAACTCTTAGTGGATTTCTAATTCATGTGATATGAGTTTATATAATAAAGTAATATAAAAAATTTGGAAAAGAATTTTTTTAAAAAAATGTCCTTAAATTATTAGACTATGTAATGGTGTTTCCATAAATGTTCTCAAACTTTAGCAGTATTAACATGTCTTTAGTAAATTATTCATATAATTATCATTTAATTTTTATTTTGGGTGATTCAAGATGAATTTGAAATCTTAATGATAGACAAGATTAAAGTGGTTTCATCCAAAAATTTTAATTTTGACAATACCAATTAAGATTTATTTTAAACTAATATATGCCGGACTATTTTTTTTAATATGGTTGGATATTAACTTCAATATTTAAGTTCACGGCTACATGTTAGTCAAGTATCACATTATAGTCATCCTTGATGTGATGCTAAATATTTGGTGGTCTTGTGAAATGTATTCTATTTCATCAATATTTTAACTAATCTCAATCTATTGACTTCCAAGCATATTCATTCATTGCTTTCAATGTAGCTCTATGATCGTTAAGAGGCTATTGGTATGAGGCCTCCTTTAGGATACTTCAACCATTTTAGGTCAAGCATATGGCAGAATGGAGTCCCTGACTGCATCATCGATTATCCGCTAATCCTAGCTGGTCGTAGAATCTTTTTCTTCCTCATTGCTTCTATATATATCTCTCTCTTGCTTCTCTATTTTTTTTGAAATCTCTTTCTCTCTCCCCCGTTTGGTATGTTTCTCAATCACACCTAACATCCAACAGTCATTTTTGGCCTTATCTCCTCTTGCCCCTCTTTCTCTTTATATTTCGCTATCAGTATAAGCCCACCTCTTTTCCTCATTATTTATCTAGTTTATCATTCCCTTTGTTATGAGAGTTCAGAATTTTAACAACAAATTTTTAGTGATAAAATATAAGTCTATTTACCAAAAACTTCATATTCAGTAATAAAAATAAGAAGTGGTTACGATAAACTATTTTGGTTAATATCCTTAATGACGAAATGAGATGCCATCATAACAAACCATCGGCTTAATCCAGCCATCTCCATATTCTCACCTTTCCTCTCTCACCCCCCATGAAGGACCCCTCTTCCTCTCACTCTTTCCTCTCTTTCATTCCCCATCCCTACTTCTAATGTGGATACTAGTGATATTTGACAACCTAAGGCTAATTTATAAGATCATTCCAATCGATGCTTCCTCCTTTCATCTCTATCATTTCTCTTCCTCTTTTTATCTTTTTCTTTATATATAAGATTACTAAGGCATCAACAAATCTCTCCCACATGCTTGGATAACTAATTCCTGTTATTCTCTCTCTCTCTCTCTCTCTCTCTCTATTCTCCTGGTCCCTTTTCTATCTCTCCTTTTATGAGATCATTATAATGTTGATATAATATAGCCTAAATAGGTTTCTTATAATTTTTTACTTTCTTGTGGATGTAGGCCCCCAAATTAGTCTACCTTATTTGGTCTATCCTCCTTCCCCCTCTCTCTTTTATTTTTTTCCATTCTCTCTCTCTCTCTCCCTCTCTCTATCTCTCTCTTTATGTGACCATGTGACACCAATAATATAGATAATTTTTCGGTGAGATAATTTCAACAACTATCTAATGAGCCTTCTGATGGCAAGGCATCTTTGAAGTTTGAAATTTGATTTTATATTTAAAATTTAAAATTTATATTTTAAAATTTGAATTTGTTATTGTATGAGGGGTGTTTGAAATTCAAATTTTAAATTGTAGGATCTGCATTGTATAGTTTCGTGGGGATTTGTAATGTTCTAATTTTAATTTTTCTTCCTCTCTCATTTTATGTACTTTTTTTTTCCTTCTTATGTGAGAACTTAAATATTTGTCTATTTAGTCTCATATTGATTATACGTTGGCATTTATACATGACCAAAAAATCTAAATAATATCTTTTGTTATTTTATTGGATAGGATCCTAGTTGTTACAAATAATATCAAAGTATACTGAGCCTATGACCCATCTGAATATAGACTTGTTTGAGGCTAGCCATAGGCTAACCATAGTATTTGTAAGCGAATTTAATTGAATTTGAATTCTCAGCTTAATAAGAATGCTAGAGCTTAAATAGAAGAGTATGTGAGGACCTGCATGAGCGTGTTTAATCATATATATGCTATATACTTGAAAGATACTAGATATTTAGATAGGATCAATAAATTCAAATAATATCTTTCAATCAATTAAAAATATATATTTAATTTTTTTTTTATGAAAATATCCTCAATAATGTAGTGTTAAAGATTAGCACAACTATTTTCAGGGAACTACTTTGAGGGCATTCAAATAGTTTCTACCATAAAAAAAAATTATTGCTTAGAACGGTTCTATATCTAATAAACATCACCATATCATTTAGTAAGGTTAAAAAAAATTAATAAAAATTAGATTGAAAATAGGTGGTCATGGCTTACCATGTATTTTATTTTGGTTCACATTTTTGAACCAAGGCAGGTAGACTGTTGCGTAGATGCTGAAGTGGTCCGGACAATGGGCGTCATCGCATGGGGGTACTGCGATGTCACTTCTCTTCCTTCCACGATTGGACCAGCCATCCTGCTTCCCACGGGAGCACGCCAAAAAAATATATATACGGAACTGCACAAGTTGAGGACAGGCCTCGGGATGGGCTGATCTCCAGTTTTCGATTCGTCAATTGAGAAGTCAATCAAATAATAGTAAAGGCATAGCTCGATCGATCATCAATCTTAAGAATTTGCTGGCATTCAAACTTTACGGCAGGGCCACTAACGATCGCAAGCATCCGTTATGTTAGTATTATTAGTTATATAAAAAACTTAAAATTTAAATTTTTCCTTCCATTTTTTTTTGAAAGAGAACGTGTGTGTATATAGTCTAACATTTTCTATCCAGCAAACAGAATGTGAAAATTGACATCATTTTATTATTATCATCTACTATTTTTTTATTATACCACTATTATGATAATGATTTTTTAATATTAAAAATCAGAATATTATATTTTTAGGTAAATAATAATTATTATATCCGATTATTTTTAATGCCACCGTTTGTTTTTCAACAATTTACCGGTGCACTGCACTTTACTCTAGAGCACGCAGCTTTGAATCTATAACCTCTTCGCAAAAATATGGGTACGGCTAGTTGTAGAAATTTGTTTTTCATTGAGATATGTAATAAATTTTTTATTAACTTTGCGACTCTGAGTTGTATCAAATTTATTAGGCCAACAATTTTTATATAAAGAGAAGGTCTTCTTTTTATATGAAGTCTTCTTTTAAAATGTTTAATCACAATCAAAATCTGACATGCAGTCAAAATGTTAATTGAACGATATTGTTTGAGTAGTTGAAGATATAGGAATTTTCATAACTTGGTGTTGTAAAAGGACCTACTACCTCCTAAGATTGCACCAGATGAGCTGCAATTTGTTCTTGGTATAAATTTGCTATTCTTCTGGATAAGATTTCACCATCACATCCTATTTGAAGTGCGTAAACTTGTCCTTAAAAAATAGAAAAACTAACAAAGTTATAAGCATGAATCAGACTTGTGGTAATCCTATAGTTATATATATGCTCAAAATGATGAACTCATCACAAAGCCACGCAAATAACTGCAGCTTGACTAGAAACTAAGCGGAAACTTCCTAGTCCTAAATTTCCAATTCCAGCATTCCACCATTCAAAAGAAAATGATGTCCCCCATATAGTTGACTTACCTGCTCATCATTTTTACAAATTTTGTCGATGTTGGCATCAAGACAAAGTAAAAGAGTTGGTCCGCCGGAGTGAGAGAGTCATATAGGTTGGTCCTCAACCAAATCCACAAGCTTGAGGTTGGTTTCGCCCTCCCTCACTTGATTCGCAATAGTTTACCATATATAGTCTCAGCATCTTACACAATTGAAATGACGATAAAATTGGTCTACATCTTGTCAAACAATTGATGTCTACAACCTTCCTGTTTCCATTTTTTGGAAAAAACTTTAGTTCCTAAGATGCTGTAGTTATTGGATGACTCCAATCACAAAATAGGCTAAATAGACTAGAATGGCTTCCTATTGGTAACATGCCAGTGTGTTCTAACTACATAGGTAAAACTGAATCATTCATAGATACTAATTTGTAAAGCCAACTCACAGAAATATTTCTCTTCCAATTGCATTGCATGTAAGGAAGAGACACCGGAACCATCTGGTTCGGCAAATCTTATGTATCAGCAAGGCCATTCGATTTCCAACTTCAAGCAGGTATAACTATCCATAAAATCACAACCATCCGTGCTTGCTCTCACGTGCATTATATGAAACATGCTGGAATGGAGGTGAGGCTCTATGCCTGCTTAAGAGCACAATTATATTGCTTTTATTCTCGGTCTCTTCCGAATTAATTACCATCTTTGTTGTGGGCCCCCCAAAAGCTGGGCTGTCCACATCAATCGGAAGGGGAGCGTTGCCCAGATGAACTGACGGGCCCCACATGGGGTCTACAAAGCCGGCCGAGTCAACGCGTCGTTCATTTTTGCAAGATTGGCCTTCAGCACTTTCTGCCACCGCTCCCTTGCGGAGGGGACCAGCGAGAGAAAGAGTGCAGGATTTCGGTACGCGTGACGCAAAAAAACAACCCTCTTCCATGAATGGATGGCTACACCCTTGCTCTCCGTCAAGAGAACCAACCAAGGTTTGGTTACTTCGTTACATGCCATGACAAACGGGCAAGACTAACATATTGTTGTAGTTGTTCCGTGTTTTTTCTATAAAGCTAGATATCATATCTCAAGTCAAGCTACCTGATTTAAGAAAACAGTGATACCGCTGGATCCACACAAATGTTACCTGATTAATTTCACTTTCATGCTTCCGTTGTTCTATTTGTTTTATTGTAAAATAAATATTATCTGTTCTTTTGGGTGCAACCAAAAAGATTAATTTGTCCTCCTAATATCCTTTTAGGTTTGGAGATCTACTATCATGATGTATCTTAGCCTAGAGATGGTAATTTTAGCCGACCCAATTATCCGATCTAATCTGATTCAAATAAAATGGTCCTACTCCATCCGATTAAAATTCGAAATGAATATATATTCTAGAAAAATTATTCGAAGTGAATTTAAATCGGATATGTCCTATCTCAAATCCGGCCTGTATAACCTTAATCAATATCTACTATCATGATGCACATTAGGTACAAGGATGGCAATTTTAGCTGATCACCTGTTATCCGATCCGATCAGATTCAAATTGGATGGATTTTATTCAATTCAATTAAAACTCGAGAGGAATATGTATTCTATAAAAAATATTCAAAGTAGATTCGGATCAAATACGGATAAAAATATGCTCCATCTCAAATCCAGCCTGTATAACCTTAATTCATATGTTTCTTTCTAAATTATAATTATTTTATATTATTCACATAATGAATTTCTTATCCAATCTGATCATATTTTTTTCTCTTATTTATCTAATCCGATTCGACCCGCATCTTTATTTGATTCAATCCAATCCAACTCAAGGTAGATACGGAGTGAATATGGATATAGATTTTGAATTACGAGAGATGTACGGATATTAGCTGACCTATTGTCATCCCTAAGTGAGTCTAATGACTAACTAAAACAAATCCTAGCTTAATAACTATGTGCAAATTTCCAATACAAACCGAGTTTGGGTTTATGAGTCGTGACAGCGATGTAGTTTTTCATTTTTGGTATGGAGACAGTGTTGTGCTTTGTTCGAAACTTGGTGGAGGCTGGTTGGCTTGCTCGGATTATTAAGTCAAACAAAACAAAATGCCATCCCTGGTCCTGCCCAGAAAGTGTAGAATGCTCAATTATTTTCAACAATTTAGATTTTTTTTTTTTTTTGGCTGCACACTCATTAAAAAAAAAAAAAAATCTAAACTTTGTACTGTGATTCTCATTGCATGAATCAGATAAGCTGTGCGCCATGTTGGGAGATTTGAGTTTTAAAATCTTGATTTTGTTATTTTTTTATTTAAATTCTTGACTTTTTAAAACTGATATTTGTTTGAAGGTGTGAGGTTGTTAAAAGAAGAGATTCTAAAAAACACAAGGAGAAATGAAGAAGACAATAACGAGAAAGCTATAATGAGAATCTTTCATTTGGTGATTTAAGGTTCCTATGCAACAATATTACGGTACCACACAATTAATATTACAAAATCATGATTTAATATCTGAAAATAAATGTAATCATAAAACGTCATATTTAGTTGTTTCCCTGTACTCGTCCTTAATTGGTGGAATAAATGGATTAATATCATTGCTCAACCATAAGCAATGGTTCATAACTAAAACTTTTTGCAGTCTTCATATTAATTGATATAATATGCTACTATATTGATACATGATATATGCTTGTTGGCCCGATACATCAAATGTGAGATATAATTTCGTATATCAGTATGGCATGATGCTAAGTGAGGTATTATTAGTAGTATCTTACTAGCATAGTATGTATCATATAGTATGATGATAAATGGTACAATTTTTTTAAACCACTATATATGATGCCTATGTTATGTCTTTCAAAACTCTTCTTTTTTGTTATTAAAAAATTTAAAATGCCAACTTTGTTATACATTATTAACTCAATTACAAAAATTTAAGTTTTCCAATGGGACTTTAATATTATACATTGATTGCCCTACACTTATATTACTTTATGAGTTATCTCTCCCTAAGCACTGCATGTTAGCGTTGATCTTATGAAATAATTCAGTATAACCTAGGTCCTGTTTCTTGGTGAGTCTCATATATTAATAAATCTTTCCACTTATGAGCTCAAGCTTTCTAGATGAGCTAGATGTCTATATACCACTGAACTTTTCCGAACTAAATGAATGCAAAGTTGAGAATCAAGTATGATATAACCATGACGAGACTTGGAAACTATATTAAGTGGTGTGAGAGCCTATATAGATGTGTATTTAATTATACATCAATTATACAATAGATAAATCTTGAATACTTATATATGGTCAAGGAACACAATCCAGCTAGCCTTTTTTGGTGGGTCCTAAAGTGTTACATATAGTATCCAACAAGATCCGATTTATGTCCTATATGAATTAAATGATATTACAATACAAGGGTTTTTAGGATGGACCACGGGGTGATCATAATATTTACAATTGGATTTGATTAGATTGGAGCCCTAATTTGGGGAAGATACCAAGGCTTAAACAAGAGTATATAGGAGCTCATGCGGGCATGCGTTTAGTTTCAATTGCTTAAGTATTACATAAATCTTGTATACTTATATAGAGTGAAAAAAACTTAAATAACACTTTCACCAAATTAAGTTGTTGCTATCTAAAAACTGATAGCAATTTTTGACAAGTCAAAAAGATTATGGTATTTTTGTTTATCACTTAAAACCAACTATCACTTTGTCTATTGGATGGGAGCCTAATTTCCATAGCTAATTGAAATTTTGCAATACTATTATACAATCCAAGTAGGAAATTCCTATAACCCTATTACACAACAAGATAAGCATTATAAAGATAAAAAAAAAAAAAAAAAGCCCAGCAATTCATGATTGTTTTTTAAAGAAATAGACACATTGATTGATTGCATGGAGGATGCTCTGATTTCGAAAGCTAAGGAGGTATTTCTAGTGTCCTTTACATGGATTGATTGGCCAGTAGGTTGCACAAAAAAATTTGAAAGTGCCCTATCCTCAGTTCTCGAAGAAGGAGATTGAAAAATAAAAAATAAAAAGAAAAAAGAATACTAATACCAGATGATTACCCTAACTCCATCAAGATCCTTTGCTAGGCCATACGACAGAGCATTATAAAGCCCTCGATGGCTATCATCAGAAAATCGATAGCCATAAAATAATACATGCCATATGTGATACGATAGGTGCTTGTTGACTATTTTGTTTGAGGCCGGCTGTCTCTCGATGATAGCTATCGAGAGCCACACAGCACTCTACCATCTTACTTACGCATTATAGAGGATTCGTAGTCTAATCCAACCAAAACCCAAGCACTAAATCCTAAAACTAATGTTGCCATCCTTATTTTACATGTCAACTATCCCAAGGAATATTCTCTAAATGCCATTGAATTTGGCAATTATAATTTGCTAACTAGGAGCTTGCTAGCCTTCATCTCTTGAACATGTTGCTTAGATCAACATTCTATACTTCGAACTAAGGGCTGACAACTTATCTTTCTTGCGTGCGGTTAACCGTGAAGACAAGAAGAAGCATCCGTTCATGTTCATATATATATATATATCGCTTGCATGATGACAACCAACTCCACACGTTATTCTGTGAAGACAAGGGACTTTCGTCTTGCCATCCGTTTCCTTCAGGTTGCCATGCCTCTCTCGGGGATTTTTTAAATTGTGTTCCTAAGCTACCACACAACACAATAGTGGTCAATCGAGAGGAATGCGAATACATTAACAACTATTAATAAAATCTTAACATCATTTTCTTGAGAGTTTAGAAGTTATTATCTGATGTTCATCTGAAAAGACTGCATGACTCCTAATAAGAAATATACCAAGGGTTCTTCGGAGCGGGTTCTGCTCATGCCATCCTATAATCATATAAATTCCATTAAGATATACATTGATGAATGCCGTACTAAGCTAACCATTGTGGCCTATGTGGCCGGTCATATTGATCATTTGCCTTGGATCATTAATAGAACATGCAAATGAATCCACCAACATGAGCTACCAATTGCATATATAGTTTGATAATGAAAATTAATTTTCATAACTCGTCAAATCTAAGATTCTATTTAGCACTATTTTTAATTTTTAATTTTCATAATAATCAAAATCAATTATTATATTTTTTAATCAAAATCTAAAATTTGTTCAATAGTCAATTGGGTTACTGCTAGCTAGGCTGCGGGTAGCCGATGATAGTAGCGGCAGTCGGCTGGCAATGATGAATGATGGTGAGGATTAATGTGGATGGCAGCAATGGTGTCGGCAAAGAAAATGGCAAGCTTTTATCTTATTTTTTATATTTTCAACAATAAAAATAAAAAACTGAGAACTAATAACGATAACCAGTAGACCCTGGCGCTATTACGGTTAAAAGAGAGAGAGAAAAAAAATCAAGCAGCTGGTTGCCAGAAGTCTCAACAAATATGTTGGTTTCAGACGCTATGGACGTGCGCGCATTTGTATCTTAGCTAATTAAATTAATGACTCAAATAATAAGGAAGCAGAAGCTGCAATAATGTATCGGCCTATATGATTGATTAATAAAAGAGGCTGGCTCCCCAAGATGATGGCAAAGGATTTGGAAATCCTTCCTCAGTTCTCATTTAATGTGAACATGTAAGATAATGAGTGTGGACTATATACCCTATAAAAATGGTTAACTTCGAAATTGTGGCACTCCCTGTTTAAAAGAGATTGGCTGTGTGAGAACGACGAGGTATCAAGTGTTGCATTGAAAGGCAGATGAATGCAATCACTTTGTCAGTTGTTGTGATCAAAGTTAGTTGTGTGCACTGGTATAGCAAAAGGTCAGAAGAAGAGTACTAGCCTAATAATTATTATGTCCATTATCTTCTGCCTAGGATTGCTGGCCATTAAATTTGGGAGCATAGAGCCCACAATGCACACAAATGGAAGCACCATTACATGAGCGGTTGTCTAGAGCAATAGCTTGGCTATGAACCGTAGGCGTGCTGGAACAAGAAGGAAATATGTCCAAGTAAACGGTGCTAGAGGAAAATAATAGAATTGTAGTGAAGGAAAAATGAAAGCTAGAGAGCGTCTATATTGCGCGGAATGGGCACAATGGTAAATTTATCTTCAAAGAAACCCCTGTGAGTTGTATTGGCGTTATGTTGGACAAATAATTCTGATGATATCCATGCCGGCCACTCCATAGCGTTACTCATGGTAAACATTGTAGCATATTTCCTACAAATAATTTACAATAGTTTTATTTGATTCGATATAATATTTATACAAATAATTGATGTGGACCTCATATAGTATTATTTTTGTAAAGCTAAAAGTGCTTTTTGAAAGGCCCAATTTTTTTTTTGAGTAATTTTAAAATATTTGATAAAATTTTTAAGATATCTTCCTCATTCTTTTAAAAGTTGGTAAAATCTACGAGAAAAAGGTTCTAATTTAGAGCTTTCGAGCAAAAGCTCTATCTAGGACACGTTGAAAAACTATTTTTATTATAACTAAAATTTCATGAAGATGAAAATACCTATAATAATTCATCAGCAAAATTCATGTAATAACGACATAGTTATATAATATTATTACAATAATATAGTAGTTTAGTATAATAGCATAATATTATCATGATGTATGAAGAATATATATTATAATAATATTATATGATATTAATGCTATATGTAAATATTATCATAATATTATTATAATTGAAATAGCATAATGATAAAATTTCTTATATTTGTAATATAATTAGGTAATATAGTGTAATGTAATATATTTAATTATGACATAATATAATTAGGCAATCATTGGGTATACGTTATACATATATGTGTGTAATGCATATACATATGTGTTTGTTGCATCATACATTATACATATGTATATGTATAATGCAATACATATATATGTATGTTTGTTAAATAAATAAGAATCTCACTCTAGTACAAATCTTGCAAATTTATATAAAAGATGTTAATTATATAAAAGATTTGCTAACAACATATCAGTTTTATTTTATTGTTGTGCATGATGCTTGCTGAAAATACAAGAACCATATGGGCGAGACATGGAAGGGCAATTTTTTTGGGGGAAATGAAATCATTATAACATATGCACAATTTTTTCTCAAAAAAAATAAAAATAAAAAGTGCAATATCTTTCTTTAGTGCGGGTAGAGGGCACATTTCTTATTCCACTAACCTAATTTCACACGCTCCTGTCAATCGTGTTATACACCCATCATTCTCCCTCGACCGTCCAATCCTACGGTGACTCGAGGTTGGAAAAGGGTGAAAAATTGAGCAGCTCGGAGCTGCCACTCGTACCTGCACTCCAACACCAAAATTCTATCCTCAATCATTTAAGCCCGGCAAACTATTATTTTTATCTATAATATTATTTGATTAAAATTTCCAAATAAAATATTTTTATAATTATATATATTAATTTTTTTTTATTTTCTTTTTTTCTCCTGCTTGCGCGGACAATCTTCTTGCGCGGACAATCTTAATTAGTGGCACATACTGCCCCAGTAAACTTGATTCATTTTCTAGTTAAATATACGGACTAAAGACAAATGACAAAATTATTCTTTACAAGAAAAAACCTAACAAAAGCTTATTAGTAAAACACTTCTTAGACAATATTTAAATTAGAGGTGTCAACGGATCGGATCCAAACTTGAGACCCATGGATATTTATCCAACGGATCCGGATCTAGTATTAGTATTGGATCCATTTATCCAAACTCGAATCCATATATGATAAATCATGATATAAACGGATAAGATCTGAATATTTAGTATCCAAACCCGAGATCTAAATTATATATATAATATAATATAATAATATTATATATATAAATATTAAAAAATATTTTGAGCCATTAGATTAAAGATTCAATGATCTAAAATCATTCAAAATTCCTAATCTAGATCCTTCTCTCCCTCTCTCCTTTGTCTCTCGATCGATGCCGATGGTGCCTCTCCCTCCCTTCTCCCTGCCTCTCCCTCTCGACCGTGAGATCCCCTCGCCGACGAACCGCATCTCCTCGGATCTTCAAGCAAATCACAATCTCGACCGCACCCCCTCGGATCTCCTAGCAGACCTCGATCTCTACCGGTGGACCGCGATCTTACCCGCGCCCCTTTGGATCTCCCGACAACTGCGGTTGGACCCCGATTTTGCCTGTGCCTCCTCCCCTCTCTCCCTCTCTCAGTTCCTTCTTACCTCTCCCTTTCCGCCGTGAGATTCTTATTAGATATGTGTGCCCTAGAAGCTAGAATTGGCTGACACTTGTAACATACATCTAAGGGCAAAATTATAATTTTAATTATAAATAATAAAATGAATTATTTTCTATCGCAATATGTATTTGAAAGTGTCTGTGATACATTCCTTAAGTTAATGATAATGATGGTTCATATTTTCAAGAGTTAAAAATTTAAGACATAAATTTTCATTATTAACTCATAAAATGCTCTCAATTGTAGGATCATCATGAGGATGGTGATTGATCTGGAAAGTTAGTGTACGATCACTTTTTTAAGATAGATGAGTCTTGAGTCTACGATGTAGAGATACTGGAGCGAGAGTATAGATACTCGTTAGAGAACGAGGGCACTGAGCATAATCACCTCGAGCAGTCATGAGAAAGTCTACCTTCTCATCGATGACTGGCTCGAAGCTGTAGTGGTGTGTCTAATTTTTTGATCTGAGGTACATCGGAAGTTCACCTTGAGGGTGTTATAGTTTGACTACACTATAACTCGATCTCTTAGTCATGCAAAATTTTGAGATGTATGTTGGCTATAGCATGTTCATTACAGAAATTAGATTGCACCAATAGGGGATCTATCTACCTCGATAGATAAGTAGCAGCCCTATGATGATCATGAGAATCAAGCCCATAAGCCCATGGCCATGGTAGAGTGAAATAATAGAAAAAAATTTTATTAGGATTTTCACATTAGACTTGAATCGAATGATTAATTCATATGATAAAAATTAGGGTTTGATGAGATCACCTTAATCCTAATCTGATCGGGGCTCAAGATAGAAAAATTTAATCACACAGATAACTACACCGAGATGTTCATTTTCAGTTCTGATGGATTGTCACCATATGCTACTAGGTGTCATTGATGGATTTTGGAGCAATTAGAATGATTTGGATGATTGATCATATTAGTTGTCTGAATCAAAAAAGTTCTGATCCATCGAAAGGTATTTTGATGATGTCGATGATAGAGATCATGACGTATCCCATTACCATATCAAACTGAACCTAACTGGATCACATAAATAAGGGTTTAGATTTGGATATCATCAATTGGACTAACTCAATTCAATTGATTTGAATAAGATTCAATTAGGTTCAAGAAAATCGTGCTAGCACACGATTGAGCCTAATGTTTTCCTTCAACAATCATTAAAGCTTATCTCGACTGAGCCAAATATGTTTGGACTCACTCAGAAATTTTTACTTGGTCTGACTTGAGCTTGTTCAGGTCAGTAAAGGGTTGTCTTAATTTATGAGATAAATTTGAGACAATACCTATCATTTTTCATCATCTACTAAATCTTATCTTTGAACTTTAGTCAAATATTGACTTTTGATACTTAGACATCTGCCCATGTGTCATACACCCATAGAAGAGAACATGGGGCTTTGTCCCTCTGCTAAAAAGCTGAAAGAGAGGGGGCGCATGCCTAAGGAGGCGTGTGCCCCATGAGGATCATGCTTGGAGTTCCATGTAGATGGGACTCCAGGTTGCTTCATGATTTCAAATTAGGTGGTGCCAAGGAGTCCTGTTTGATCAGTCTTGGCACCACCTAAGGAGGTTTATGAAGGACTC
The DNA here is from genome assembly GCA_006176705.1 of Cocos nucifera. NCBI lineage: Eukaryota > Viridiplantae > Streptophyta > Magnoliopsida > Arecales > Arecaceae > Cocos > Cocos nucifera. The sequence continues at coordinate 70,323 of QRFJ01003777.1, read as the reverse complement.
CAATCTGATTGGATCAAATAATATCATCCAACCAATCATATTTAGATTTGATTGGACAAAGAACTGTGATTGGTCAGGATGATGTGATAATGCATGGCGCAGTAGGATCTATATAAATCCTATCTACGCCTAAAATTGAGAGCTTCTATCCTTTGCCCATGCCACAAAGCTTCTCTCCCTCCTTCTCCATGCCACCTTCAGATCCTCTCTCTCCTGTCCACGTCCAAGAGTTCTTGGGATCGAGTTTGATGCGATCCAAGCAAGAGAAAAGGTGATAGAAAAGAAAAAAGATAGTACTGCTGCAAGAGACAATGACTGATCTTCAAAAGCTATTTTGAAGATCTTCAAAATTAGATCTAGATCTGATTTTTGGAGTATAGATTGAAAAGAAGAAGATCTTCAGATCCTGCTCAAGTGGATATTAGTAGAGGCTAGGTACTTGCGTGGCTACATCCAAAACCTCAGGCAAACATCGAGATCATCTCAGGATAATTAGATAATCTAAAATATAGATATAATTAAATTAAATTTATTTTTTTATTTTATTTTATCAGATCAATAAGATTAGATCTGAAGAGTCTCAGATCTAATTTGGATCTAATAGAAAAAAATTTTGAAATATCCCTCTTGATCCAATCAGATCTGAACTAACCTAATCCGAAAAATGAGATTTTTTCTTCACCTGATATTAGAGCCAGATTTCATAATTAATTAGATCTGATTTTATTATATTTTTGATCTGATAATTAAATAATTTTAGATATCATATTAGATGTGATTAGAACTAAAATTAAAAATTAAAAAAATTAAAAAATCTAGATCTAAGATGTATGAGAAGCATGACTAGACTAGGAGTAGAATTATTCTATGTATAGTCTAGCATAATCATAATTTTAATTTAATTAATTATAATTTTTAAATCTATTTATTTATTATTTTTTGATACTATAAATATTATAATTAGATCTAAAAAATAAAAAATAAATTTATTTAATTTTGTTCATATGAGATATGATCGATTCATGTTTAGACTAATTATAGAATAGTTCTACAAAATTATCTTAAATAAATTTGATATGATCAAATTTAAATTTTATTTTTTAGATATTTATGAGATAATTTAGATCTGAAAATATGCATGATATGATACATGAGATGTATGCAAAATATATTTTTAAGTTAGATCAATTTTTTATATGTGATATATGATGTAGATCTATCTAATTTTATAGATTCATCATGTTTCTGATTAAGACGTTCTCCTTGGCCATCCGGTCATAAGAACAAAGAAGAATTTAAAGGCCCTCTCCTTTCATTCGATGGAATATTCTTATGATGTGTAGGAATGCTGCATGTTCGTCCTTAATCAAAAATTAAAAAATTATTTTTTACAAAATTCTAGATCCTGAAATCCTAGAATTTTATTTACATATTTTATTTATGAATCCTAAACTTAATTAAAAATTAAGATTATGAAATATATTAGATTTAAAATTAAGAATTTTCATATCTAAGATGTATTCATAAAATTGGATTCGGATTTGGGTAGCTCAATTAGATCTAATGGTTGATCAAACCGAATTAAGAGTCAGTTCGATGGGATCAAGAGTGCTTAAATTGACCAAGCTAATAGGATTAAGTCTGGGTTAAGATCGAGTCACATGAGTGATCGATCAAGTTAAGATCTAATTAGGCTCAGTGGTTAGAGTCTGGATTGTAGGCTAATCTGATTGGTTTTGGCTCAATAATTTAGTGTCTAAGATAAGTTTGGCAGATACGACTGACTAATTTTTAATCGGACTACTCGAGTCGAATGCATTTTTGTCGAGTTAATGGCATATCCCTTCTACTGGTCTTACTTACCTGATCATATTTGTCGACTCAGTCCTGATCTATGGTGCCTAATGATCCAAGCTAACCCATGCCACTAGGTTAGTCATAATCATTATGGCTATGTCAAGTCAAGTTTAAAGAGACCTAAATCAAATCTTCCTAAGAAAAAATTAAGTTTAAGATCTTCCACCATTGTAGATATGCGGACCCTTCTCGAGGTTGATTGTTCTCGACTGGTCACAGTAGTTCAGTTGCACCAAAAAGATGCAACCATATCTATTAGGTATTGGATCTTACCAGCTGGAGGATGGATTGAACTCAATATTTTGGATATGATGAGAGTCCAATTAGAAATCCAATCTATGCAAATAGTAGGTCTGACTTAATTAAGAAGTGGATCAATATTCTGGACAAGATGAGATTCATTAATTAGAGACCAAGCATGGATGCACCATGATTAGAGAATTATTGGACAAGAGTTGTTCACTCATTGGCTAACCCATCATCAATAACTATTAGGTGAGATGATGAGTCAGTTGGTGGGACCGCACCATCCACTAGAAGTCATTAATCATGAAGATTTTTGTATCTCTACAGAGAAAGTATAGGGATCCGAAGAAAATAGTGAAAGCTAATTTATTTAAAAATTAAATTTTTAAATAAATTGATCAAATCTTAATTATAAAATCTAACTAAAAACTTTGACTCTCTACAGAAAAAAAAAAATGTCTGCATCCAATCTACTAGCTCGTATCCTGGACACCCATAGACTGACCGAACTCAATTACAAGAATTGGCTCTAAAACTTCAAAATTATTTTGGATTTTGAGAAGTTAACTTATATATTAGATCAGGATTCCTCCACCTTATCAGTCAGTCCATCCATTGAATAGAGAGCATCTCTTAACAAATAGACGGATGAAGATAACAAGATCAGATACTACATGTTGGGCTCAATGTCTGATGAGCTTCAGCGCCAACATGAAGATATCAAGACTGTCCACCAAATGTTGGCTCACCTACAAAAGTTGTTTGGTGAATAGAATCGTGCAGCCAAATATTAGATCACTAAATGACCTTTTAAGACTAAAATGCGTGATGGACAGTCGGTCCAAGATCATTGTCTAATGATGATCAAAAACTTAGAAGAGCTTGAGAAACTCAGAGTAAAGTTAGACTGAGATTTATAGAATGATATAATTCTACAATTCGTGACTGATGCATATGGGCAGTTTATCATGAACTACCATATGCATAAATTTCAGAATACTCTGATCGAACTTATGAATATGTTGGTTACTGCTGAGCTTACTATGAAAGATTCTAAAGGCTCAGTACTTGCTATAGAATGGACTTCTTCTAAGAGAGTCTTTTGGAAAGAAGAAGAAGTCTGTGAAAAGATAGAAGATAGAAGGTGGAAAGAAAAAGAAGGCAGAGCTGAAGAAGAAGGCCGCTGACAAAGAAAAGTATTTCCATTGTAAGATCGATCAAGTATTTTCATTTTCAATTTTAATTTGATATGATTAAATTTAAATTTTATTTTTTAGATGTTTATGAGATAATTTAGATATAAAAATATGCATGATATGATACATAAGATGTATGCAAAATATATTTTTAGGTTAGATCAATTTTTTATATATGTGATATATATGTAGATATAATTAGTTTTGTAGATTTATCATGTTTCTGATTAAGACATTTTTCTTAGCCATTCGGTCATAAGAATAAAGAAGGATTTAAAGATCCGCTCCTCCCATTCGATGGGGTGTTCTTATGATGTGTAGGATGCTGCGCATTCATCCTTAATCAAAAATTAAAAATTTATTTTCTATAAAATTTTAGATCCTGAAATCTTAGAATTTTATTTACATATTTTGTTTATGAACCCTAAACTTAATTAAAAATTAAGATTATAAAATATATTAGATCTAAAATTAAGAATTTTTAGATCTAAGGCATATTCATAAAATTGGGTTCGAACTTGGGTAGCTCAATTAGGTCTAGCGGTTGATCAAACCGAATCAAGAGTTGGTTGGATGGGATTAAGAGTGCTTAAATTAACCAACCAAATAGGATTAAGTCTGGATCAAAATCGAGTAACATAAGTGATCGATCAAGTTAAGATCTAATTAGGCTAAGTGGTTAGAGTCTAGATTGTAAGTGTTGGTGTAGCAACTGATCGTCGTCGGAGGTCGCTGGAGTCGAAGCCGTTGAGGTCGCCGTCGGGGACCTACAAAATAAAGTCCCATCCGAAGTCGGTGGGGGGTGGCTCCGGCAGGACCCTCCGACGCTCAAGTCAGTTCTGGCCAACAGGAATGGAGTGCTCGAAATGAGTTTCGGAGCTTAGAGAAGAGGAGGAGAGCTTGGAGATCAGAGAGAGATTAGAGTTAGCGTATCTGGAGGGTCCTTTTTATAGCGGAGCTTAATGGTGACAGCTGTAGCCACGTGCTGGCGGGCCGCTCGAGGTTCGACGGAGCCAGTCTCATGGGAAGGTGCCATGTGCGGCGGGTTAATGGTGACAGCTGTAGTCGCGTGCTGGTGGGCCGCTCCAGGGTTCGACAGAGCCAGTCTCACGGGATGGTGACAGCCGTTGCCGCCTCATAATGGGTCGCTATCAGTGGACTGATGGTGATGGCTGTAGAGCTTGCGGCGGATGAAGGTTTGAAGGCCTTCGTTGTGTGCCCATTTTGGAGGAGCTCGGGCTCTTAGCTTGGAGGGGAGGGAGTTCGGCTTCCATAGGCGTCTGGCTGGAGGTATGCAGCTAAGGCTCGTCCGCTGAGGAGTTCGGCCGCTGAGAATTCGAAGCTCAGTCGTTGGAGAGTTTGATCGAATGTTGAACTTCGGCTGAGGCTCGTCAGTTGAGGAGTTCGAGGAGCTCGACCGTAATGCGTTCGAAGAGCTTGGCCGCTGAGAAGTTCGACCATCTGAATGGGTCCGTAGAAGCTCGGACGCTAGGAGTTCGAGGAGCTCAGCCGTTAAGCAGTTCGGCCGGCTGGAGAGGTTCGGTCCTAACGAGGGGAGTCTGGAGAAGCTCGACGGCTGAACGGGTTGGAATAAGCTCGACCGCCAGGAGCTCGGTCGAAGCCCGGCTGCTTGGAGTCCAAGGAGCTCGGGCGCTAAGTAGTTCGGTCGGCTGTAGGAGTTTGGCTGAGATCCGTCCGTCGAAGCTCTTCCGCGGCTAAAAATTGCATTAGCTGAGCGTCGAGCTAGACTTCGATGGGAGCGGGATTTATCCCCAACACTAGCCCCCCCACTCTCGAGTTTGAAAATCGAAGGAAGGGAGTGCAGGAAAGGCGACTGTCGGAGTCTTCCTCCGAGCTCCGTGCTGGTCTAGGTCGAAGCTCGGGGGGATCTCGCCTCCAGCTAAAGTTGATATCAAGGTTGAAGCCCAACAAAGATCCCATTTCCAGCCGAGGTTGACACGGTTGCTTTCTCTAGCCAAGATCGATGTTGAAGCTCTCTGGCCAAGGTCATCGCGGGCCTTACCTCTATCCGAGGTTACTCAGGTGCTCTGGTCGAGGTTGATGCGGGCGCTCGGGAGAGATCTCATCTCCTACTATCGAAGTTAGCCCGATCCCTTGGGGGGATCTGATCCAAAGCCGAAGTTGTCAACGATCGCTCGGGAGAGATCTTATCTTTGGTCGAGCCTTCCTCGGGGGAGATCTCATCTCCTACGGTCGAGGTCGAAGTGCGCGCTCAGAGGAGATCTTATCTCCTACGGTCTAGCTTTCCTCGGGGGAGATCTTATCTCCTCGGTCGAGTGCACCTCGGAGGATCTTATCTCCTATGTCGAGCTTCGCTCGGGGGAGATCTTATCTCCTGCAGCCGGCCCCTCGGGAGATCTTATCTCCTGCGGTCGAGCCTTCCTCGGGGGAGATCTTATCTCCGTAGGTCGAATGCGCGCGGAGGAGATCTTATCTTCTGCGGTCGAGCTTTCTCGGGGAGATTTATCTCCTGCGGTCGATGTCTCACGCTCGGGGAGATACTCCTGCGGCGAGCTTATCCGCCTCGGTAAGATCTTATCTCCTACGGCCGAGCTTCCTCGGGAAGATCTTATTCGTAGCTTCACGCTCGGGAGATCTTATCCTAGCCCTTCCTCGGGGAGATCTATCTTACGGTCAAGACGAAGGCGGCTTGGGGAGACATCTCTCGGCAGTTTCTCGGAGGAGACACCCTGCGGTCGAGTCGAAGTGCGCGCTCGGAGGAGATCTTATTCCTTTAGCGATTCCCTCGGGGGAGATCATCTCCTGCGGCCAAGCCCCACGCTCGGGGAGATCTTTCTCCTTGGCGGAGCTTTCTGGAGGAAATCTTTCTCTGCGGTCGAGGTCCAAGTGCGCGCTCGGAGGAGATCTTATCTCCTACGGCCGAGGTGAGTGCACGCTCGAGGAGATCTTATTCCTGGGTCGAGTTTTCTGGGAGACTATCTTCTTACGATCGAGGTCGAAGTGCTCGCTCGGGAGATTTTATCTCCTAGGTGAGTTCCTAGGGGAAGATTTATCTCTGCAGCCGAGCTCCCTCGAAGGAGATCTTATCTCCTACATTTTTTTTTGTTCGAGCTTTTTTCCCTCGTGGGAATTCTTATTTCTCCTATTGGTCGATTCTTCCTCAGGGGAGATTCTTATTTCCTACGGTGGTCGAGTGTGCGCTCGGGGAGATCTTTCTCCTACGGTCGAAGCTTCCCCGGGGGAATCTTATCTCCTGCAGCCGAGCTCCCACGCTCGGGAGATCTTATCTCCTGCATCGAGCTTTTCTCGGGGGGATCCTATCTCCTGCGGTCGAGGTTCAGTGTGCGTTCGGGGGAGATCTATCTCCTATGGCCGAGCTTCCCTCGGGGGATATCTTATCACCTATAGCGAGCTTCCCTGGGAGGAAATCTATCTCTACGGTCGAGCAAAGTGCGCGCTCGGGGGAATCTTATCTCTACGACTGAGCTTCCCTCGGGGAATCTTATCTCTAGATCGAGCTTCGCTCGGGGAGATCTTATCTCCAGCAGTAGAGCTTCTCTCGGGGAGATCTATCTCTGCGGTCAGCCTTCTCGAGGAGATCTTATCTCCTACGATCGAGGTCGAAAGTGCGCGCTCGGGGAGATCTTATCTCCTGCGGCCGACCTCCCTCGGGGAGATCTTATCTCCTACAGCCGAGCTTCCCTCGGGGGAGATCTTATCTCCTGCGGTCGAGATCGAAGTCGCGCTCGAAGGAGATTCTTATCTCCTGCGGCAGCTTTCCTCGAAAGAGATTTATCTCCTACGACGAGGTCGAAGTGCACGCTCGGGGAGATCTTATCTCCTACGACCGAGCCTTCCTCGGGGGAGATCTTATCTCCTGCGGTCGAGGTCGAAGTGCGCGCTCGGAGGAGATCTTATCTCCTACGGTTGAGATCGAAGTGCACGCTCGGGGGAGATCTTATCTCCTACGGCCGAGCTTCTAAGGCTTTCGATTTGCCCCTATTAGCACGAGGTCCCCTGTCAGTTCCCAATATGGCAACTATTTGACTGCTCCATCCCTTGTTACCGTAGTTTCTGTGCCAGGGAATAACATTATTGGAAGGGAAGAATTTTACCGAAGGAAAGTTACGGGCAGCACATCCCCGTTTGAGGGGTCGTCGGGGCGTTGTTCCTCGGAGCTCCCTCCCTCGGGCAGTAAGTCCCGTCCAGACGACCTCCTCTATCCCATGCTGGCCTTCTCGATTTGGAGCAAGCTCTTCGCTTTGTCGTTGGGAGCCGACAAACTGCCGATGTACCAAGCTCCTCCCCGAGGTAACATTGATGACGTTGTGAGGCGGTCGACCTAGGAGTTTCTGGTTACGGCAGCGCCCTTAGCCGACTTTCTCCAGCCGCTCCTTCCTGACGAGCTCCTCAATTTTGTCTCGCAGTCGGATGCATTTCTCAGCATCGTGACCATGGCCGTGATGGTAGACGTAGTACGACTGCGCTTGTTTAGGAAAGACCGTAAACCTTCTGGTCTTGGCAGCTGGCTCTTAACTTCGCTGAAAATTCGAGTTAGAAGAGCGGGGCGTAGTTGCAGAATCTTTCAGGAGGGCTTCTTCGCATCCTATTGTCGGGGCCTCCTTGGTGGCGAGCTCAAGGAGTTAGAGGTTGTAAAACCTGTGGGAGAACTTTATGCCCAGTTGTCGGAGCTTCCTTGGAGTCATACTCGAGAGGGAGTCCTCGCTTGCCCTGAGGCGGTTGTGAGCTCGGTCGAACTTCGTCTCACCTTATGTGAAATCTTTATTGGGGATTTCCTTGGTCACATATTCGGGCTGGAGTTCTGCCTCACTTACGCCGAACTTCATTCCGCCTTCCCGCGAAAGCCTCTGCGGGAGGACTAATGCCCCTTCCTCGATGACGGGCTTCGAGGTGAAGTTCGGCCTCACTTGCACCGAACTTCATTTCATTTTTCCGTGAAACCCTCTGCAGGAGAACCTCCTCTGCTGCTTTTGTCTAGATTTTCTTGACGACGATGAGCTCGTGGGGAGCTCGGCTTTGCTTTTGCCGAACTTCACTCCAGCCTCACTTGCGCCGAACTTCAGTCTGTTTTCCCGCGAGACCCTCCGCGAGCGAACTTCCTCTGCTGCTTTTGTCCGAACTTCCTTGACGACGATGAGCTCGTGGGGAGCTCGGCTTTGCTTGCCCGAACTTCACTCCACCTCCTGTGAATTCTTTGTAGTGGTTTCCTTTGTGTCATACTCGAGCGTGAGTTCGGCCTCACTTGTACCGAACTTCGTTCCGCTTTCCCATGGAAGCTTTCATGGGAGGACTTCATACTCCTTTGTCGGGGCTTCCTTCATGACAGGCTCGAGGGGGAGTACGGCCTTGCTTGCGCTGGGAGGTCGTGAGCACGGGCGAACTTCATTCCGTCTCCTTCTGAAATCTGAGGGAGAACTTCCTTGATGATGAGTTTGAGGAAGAGCTCGGCGTCGCTTGCCTGAGCTTCATTCCACCTCCAATGACTTCTTCATAGGTGGCTCCCTTGGTGTCATACCCGAGCGGAAGTTCGGCCGCACTTGCGTCGAACTTCATTCCGATGATGAAATTTCAGGGGAAGTTCGGCCTTGCTGTCGCCGAACTTCATTCCGCTTTTCTGCTCGCGGCAAACTCCATTCCGCTTTTCCGTGGAACCTTCCTCGCATCGAACTTCATTCCGCTTCTGCGAAAGAATTTCTGCTCTCCGTTTCTCTTCTAAGGGCGATTGGCATGCCCAAATGCTCTTCCTTAAGGCTGGTTCCTCGCATTTTTCTGGCAAAGTCTCCATCGAAGGTTGTCGCACGGCCTGTATCACCTCGGCGGGTCGTGAACCCATCCGATAGGTTGAACTGCTCTACATCTGCGGTGGCTTCGAGTGGAGCCTGGGCTACCGGGGCTACAACGGGAGCAAGCGTACCTGGCGTGCAGGATGTCGATCGCTGCGTCGAAGCTCTCCTGGGGGCATTTTCTCTTCGGGAGAGAAAGAGGAGATCTCCGGAGAGGAAAAAGAAGAATCGCCGAGCACTCCTTTAAGAACAAGAGAACCTCAGAGGTTCGAGCCCTTCTTCTAGCGTCAATCTGTTGGTGCAGAAATTGGTCATCGTCGGAGGTCGCTGGAGTCGAGGCCGCTGAGGTCACCGCCGGGGATCTGCAAAATAAAGTCCCATCTAGAGCCGATGGGGGGTGGCTCCAGCAGGACCCTCCGACGCTCAAGTCAGCTCTGGCCAACAGGAATGGAGTGCTCGGAATGAGTTTCGAAGCTTAGAGAAGAGGAAGAGAGCTTGGAGATCAGAGAGAGATTAGAGTTAGCATATCTGGAGGATCCTTTTTATAGCGAAGCTTGATGGCGACAGCTGTAGCCGCATGCTGATGGGCCGCTCGAGGTTCGGCGGAGTCAGTCTCACGGAAAGGTGCCGTATGCGGTAGGTTGATGGTGACAGCTGCAGCCGCATGCTGGCGGGCCACTCGAGGTTCGGCAGAGCCAGTCTCACGGGATGGTGACAGTCGTTGCCGCCTCATAGCGGATCGCTATCGGTGCACCGATGGTGATGGCTGCAGAGCTTGCGGCGGATGAAGGTTTGAAGGCCTTCATTATGTGCCCATTTCGGAGGAGCTCGGGCTCTTAGCTTGGAGGGGAGGGAGTTCGGCTCGCATAGGCGTCTGGCTGGAGGTATGCAGCTAAGGCTCGTCTGCTGAGGAGTTCGGTCGTTGGAAATCCGAAGCTCGACCGTTGGAGAGTTCGATCGAATATTGGACTTCGGCTGAGGCTCGTCAGCTGAGGAGTTCGAGGAGCTCGGCCGTAACGCATTCGAGGAGCTCGGTCGCTGAGAAGTTCGGCCGTCTGAACGGGTCCGTAGAAGCTCAGACACTAGGAGTTCGAGGAGCTCGACCGCTAAGCAGTTCGATCGACTGAAGAGGTTCGGTCCTGACGAGGGGAGTCTAGAGAAGCTCGACGGCTGAACGGATTGGAATAAGCTCAGCCGCCGGGGGCTCGGCCGAAGCCCGACTGCTTGGAGTCCAAGGAGCTCGGGCGCTAAGTAGTTCGATCGGCTGCAGGAGTTCGGCTGAGACCTGTCCGTTGAAGCTCTTCCATGGCTACAAATTGCATTAGGCTGAGCGTCGAGCTAGACTTCGGTGGGAGCGGAATTTATCCCCAATAGTAAGCTAATCCGATTGATTCTAGCTCAATAATTTGGTGTCTAAGGTAAGTTTGGCAGATACGATCGACTAATTTTTAATTGGGAGCTACTCGACTTGAATGCATTCTTGTCGAGTTAATGGCATATCCCTTCCATCGGTCTCACTTACCTGGCCATATTTATCGACTCAGTCCTGATTTAAGGTAGCTAATAATTCGAGCTAACTCATGCCACTAGGTTAGTCATAATGATTATGACTATGTCAAGTCAAGTTTAAAGAGACCTAAATCAAATCTTTCTAAGAAAAGATTAAGTCTAAGATCTTCCACCATTGTAGATATGTGGATCCTTTTTGGGGTTGATTGTTCTCAGCTGGTCATAGTGGTTCAGTTGCATCGAAAAGATGCAACCATATCTATTAGGCATTGGATGCTACGGACTGGAGGATGGATTGGGCTTAATATTTTGGATACGATGAGAGACCCAATTAGGAATCCAATATATGCAAATGATGGGTCTGACTTAACTAAGGAGTGAATCAATATTTCGGACATAGTGAGATTCATGAATTAAAGACCAAGCCTGGATGCACCATGATTAGAGAATCATTGGACAAGAGTTATTTACTCATTGGCTAACCCATCACCAATAACTATTAGGTGAGGTGATGAGTCAGTTGGTGGGACTGCACCATCCACTAGAAATCATTAATCATGAAGATTTTTGCATCTCTATAGAAGGAGTGTAGGGGTCCAAAGAAAATAGTGGGAGCTAATTTATTTAAAAATCAAACTTCTAAATAAATTGATCATCTTAATTATAAAATCTAACTAAAAACTTTGACTCTCTACAGAAAAAAAAATAATATCTACATCCAATCTACTAGCTCATATCCTGGATACCTATAGACTGATCGGATCCAATTATAAGAATTGACTTCGAAACTTCAAAATTATTTTGAATTTCAAGAAGTTAGCTCATATATTGGATCAGAATTCTCCCACCTTAGCAGTCCGTTCGTCCGCTGAACAGAGAGCATCTCTTGATAAATGAATGGATGAAGATAATAAGGTCAAATACTACATATTGGGCTCGATGTCTGATGAGCTTCAATGTCAACATGAAGATATCAAGACTGCCCGCCAAATGTTGGCTCACTTGCAAGAGTTGTTTGGTGAACAGAGTCGCATAGCCAAATATCAGATCACTAAATGACTATTTAAGACTAAAATGCATGATGGACAGTCAGTCCAAGATCATTGTCTGATGATGATCAAAGACTTGGAAGAGCTTGAGAAGCTCAAAGTGAAGTTAGACCAGAATATATAGAATGATATAATTCTGTAATCCTTGATTGATGCATATGGACAGTTCATCATAAATTATCATATACATAAACTTCAGAATATTCTGACCGAACTTATGAATATGCTGGTTACTGCTGAGCTTTCTATGAAAGGTTCTAAAGGCTCAATACTTGCTATGGAATGAACTTCTTTCAAGAGAAAGTCTTTTGGAAAGAAGAAGAAGTCTGTGAAAAGACAGAAGATGGAAGGTGGAAAGAAAAAAAAGGCAGAGCTGAAGAAGAAGGCTGCTAACAAAGAAAAGTATTTTCATTGTAATACTGACGGCCACTGAAAGAAGAACTGCCCTACATACCTAACCATCCTAAAGAATAAGAAGGAGACATATTCTTCTGAAGGTATGCTCGTTATTGAATCTAATCTTATGGTTTCTTCTGCATCCAGTTGGATGCTTGACTCTAGTTCTAGTGCTCATTTGTACACTTTTATATAGGATCTTGAGGATAGCAGGAGGTTGAGGAATGGTAAGATGATCCTACACATCAGAAATGGAGCAAAGGTTGCTACTGTGATCGTGGGAACCTATCCTCTTCGACTATCTTCTGACTTAGATTTTGTATTTAGGGATTGTTATTATGTGCCTGCCGCAAGTAGAAATTTGATTTCTGTTTCATGTTTAGCACAAGAAGGCTATGTAATTAATTTTTTTAAGGATCATTATAATATTCTTTATGAAAGAAATACAATTACAAGTGGTTTTTTTATTAACGATCTCTACCAGTTACATATTGATGTATTTGTCTTTAATATCGAGCAAAATGTGAATGCCATAAAATGACCCAGGAATAGTCCAAATGATAGGTATCTATAGCACCTAAGGCTAGGTTATATAGCAGAAGATAGGGTTAACTAATTGAAGAAAATTGGGCTATTGAGTCCATTGACTTTAGAGTCATATCCAATTTATGAATCATGTCTTCATGGCAAAATGACTAAGCTCTCTTTTGTAGGACATGGGGAAAGGGCCACAGATCTACTTGCCCTAGTACATACTGATGTATGCGGTCTATTTGATGTGTTGGCCAGAGATAACTTTGATTATTTCATAATCTTTACTAAGGATTTATCTCGGTATGGGTACGTGTATTTTATGAGACACAAGTTTGAAGCTTTTGAAAAGTTCAAGGAATTCAGACATGAAGTCGAAAAGCAAACTAAAAAATTTATTAAGATTCTTCGATCAGATTGAGGAGGTGAATACCTTAATCGAAAATTTTTGGACTATCTCAAGCAAAATGGCAGTCTCTCAATGGACTCTATCTGAAATATCTCAACTCAGTGGAGTTTCAGAATAAAGAAATTGGATCCTATTAGATATATCCGATCCATGATGAGCTTCACAGACCTTCCTGATTTTTTTTGGGGACATAGTGTGTTAACTGTAATATATTTATTGAATAGGATTTTCTCTAAAATCGTTCCTACCACACCGTATGAGATATGGCATGGTAAGAAATCAAGTCTAAGTCATCTCAGAATTTGGGATTGTCCGACTCATATCAAAAGACAACAAGCGGATAAGTTAGATCATAGGTTCTTTAGAGCTCGATTCATAGGATATCCTAAAGAGTCATTAGGATATTATTTCTATATTTCAGAAGACCATAATAGGATTGTAAGTCGGTATGCTATCTTTCTTGAAAAATAGTTTATTCAAGATAGAGGCATTAGAAAGCAGATCAAGCTAGAGGAGAAAGTCTTTCAAGAGCAACGAGCAAGGATCCTATGGAACCAAATTAGGTTAAGCCAATACAATCACTACCTCCTCTACCTCGTAGATCGAAAAGAGTTTTTCATTTTCCTAAGAGGTCCTTAGGTACTATTTCAGAGGAAGTAGAAAAAATGTTCCTCATAGGTAATGGGGTTCATGGTGATCCCAAAACCTATGACAAGACGATATCGGATATCGACTCCAAAAAGTGGTTAAAGGCAGTGAAGTCAGAAATTGGCTCAATGCACTCAAACCAAGTCTGGATCTTGGTAGATCCACTAGAAGGTATAGTACCTATTGGATGTAAATGAATCTATAAGAGAAAAATTAGTGCAGATGAAAATGTGGAGACATTCAAAACTAGATTAGTGGCAAAAGGTTATAGTCAGCACAAAGGCATTGACTATCAGAATACCTTTTCGTTAGTAGCTATGCTAAAATCCATCTGCATATTGCTTATTGTTGCAGCTTATTTTAATTATGAAATATGGCAAATGGACGTAAAAACGATGTCCTTAAATGGATACCTTGAGGAAGATATCTATATGAAACAGTCGTTAGGTTTCACATCCAGTGATGCTGATCATAAAGTATACAAGCTGCAAAAGTCCACATATGAACTTAAGTAAGCATCTCGGAGTTGGAATATTTATTTTAATGATGTGATCAAATTATTTGATTTCATAAAAAATATGGAGAAACCATGTATTTTCAAAAAAATCAGTAGGAGTGCTATTGTCTTCCTCGTACTATACGTGGATAATATCCTCCTTATTGTGAATGATATTTTCATATTGACCATAGTTAAAATATGGTTATCTAAAGAATTCTCCATGAAAGACCTAGGAGAAGTATCCTTCATTCTAGGAATCAAAGTCTATAAAGATAGACCGAATAGGATGCTAGGTCTTTCATAGAAGATGTACATAGAGGAAGTGCTAAAGAGATTTAGCATGAAAAACTTCAAGAGGGGATTGGTACCCTTCAGATATGGCATTCATCTCTCTAAGAAAATGTATCCCAATACACCAAAGAAGATTGAACGCATGAGCAAGATCTCTTATGCTTTAGCAATAGGGAGCCTCATATATACCATGTTATATACACGACCTGATATAGCCCATGCTATGAGTATCACGAGCAGATATCAGTCAAATCTAGTGAAGAATACTGGACTTCTCTGAAATGTATCCTTAAGTACTTGAGAAGAACTAAGGATATGTTGTTAGTTTTTGGTAATGAAGAACTCCAAGTCCAGGGATATACAGACTCGAATTTTATGTTCGATATAAATGATCAAAAGTCAACATCTGAAAGTTTGTTTATGTGTAATGGTGGTGCTATCAGTTGGAAGAGTTTTAAACAGACAGTGATAGCAGATTCTACCATGGAAGTAGAATACATCGCTGCATCAAAAACTGCGAAGAAGGCATTTTAGTACAAAAAATTCACCGCAGAGATTGGAGTGATGCCATCGGATGTCATTCCTCTGTACTGCGATAACAATGACATCATAGCCCTTGCTAAGGAGTCGAGATCTCATCAGAAATCCAAGCACATCGAGCGACAATATCATCTCATCCATGATTACCTCGAGAAAGATTATGTTGAGATCAAGAGAGTTAACTCCGCAAACAATGCGACAGACCCACTCACAAAATCGTTGGGCCAACAGAAGATTAAAACCCATCTTGAAAAGATGGGACTTAGATTTGTAGCCAATTAGCTTTTGGTCAAGTGAAAGTTTGTTAGATATATGTGCCCTAGAAGCTAAAATTGGCTGACACTTATAATACACATCTAAGGATAAAATTATAATTTTGACATAAATAATA
This sequence comes from Cocos nucifera, assembly GCA_006176705.1. Classification (NCBI taxonomy): domain Eukaryota; kingdom Viridiplantae; phylum Streptophyta; class Magnoliopsida; order Arecales; family Arecaceae; genus Cocos; species Cocos nucifera. The sequence continues at coordinate 54,975 of QRFJ01003777.1, read as the reverse complement.
AAATGAGTTATTTTCTATCGTATTGTGTATTTGAAAGTGTTTGTGATACATTCCTTGAGTTAATGGTAATGATGGTTCATATTTCTTAAAAATTTAAGAAATGAATTTTCATTATTAACTCATAAAATGCTCTCGACCGTAGGATCATCATGAGGATGATGATTGATCTGGAAGGTTGGTGTACGATCGCTTTTTTAGGATAGATGAGTCTTGAGTCTATGATGTAGAGACACCGGAGCAATAATACAAATACTCGTTAGAGAACGAGAACACTGAGCGTGACCACCTCGAGCAGTCATGAGGAAGTCTACCTTCTCATTGATGACTAATTCGAAGCTACAGTGGTGAGTCTGGTTCTTTGACCTGAGGTGCATCGACAGTTCACCTTGAGGGTGTTATATTTTGACTACACCATAACTCGATCTTCTAGCCATGCAAAATTCTGAGGTATATGTTGGCTATAGTATGTTCATTATAGGAATTAGATTGCACCGATAGAGAATCTATCTACCTCGATAGATGAGGAGTAGCCCTATGATGATCATGAGAATCAAGTTCGTAAGCCCATGGCCATGGTAGAGTAAAATAATAGAAAGAGTTTCTATTAGGGTTTTCACATTAGACTTGAATCAAATGATTAATTCATATGATGGAAATTAGGGTTTGACGAGATCACCTTAACCCTAATCCGATCAGAGCTTAAGATAGAGAAACTTAATCACACAAGTAACTGCATCGAGAGGTTCATTTTCAGTTCTGATGGGTTGTCACCATATGCTGCTAGGTGTCACTGGTAGATTTTGGAAGCAATTAGAATGATTTAAATGATCGATCATACTAGTTGTCTGAATCAGAAAAATTTTGATCCATCGAAGGATGTTTCGATGATGTCGATGATAAAGATCACGACGTATCCCATTACCATATGAAACTGAATCTAACTAGATCACACAAACAAGGATTTGGATCTGGATATCATCAATTGGATTAACCCAGTTCAATTGATTTGAATAAGATTCAATTAGGTTCAAAAAAATCGTGTTAGCACACGATTGAGTCTAATGTTCTTCTTCAACAATCATTAAAGCTTGTCTCGACTAAACCAAATATATTTGGGCTCACTTAGAAATCTTTACTTGGTTTGACTGGAGCTTATCCAAATCAAAAAAGGATTATCTTAATTTATGAGATAAATTTGAGACAACATCTGTCATTTTCCGTCATCTACTAAATCTTATCTTTGGACTTTGATCAAATATTGACTTTTGATACTTAGACATCTGCCCATGTGTCATGCACCCATAGGAGAGAATATGGAGCTTTGTCCCCCTGCTAAAAAGTTGAAAGGGACCCCATGAGGATCACGCCTGGAGTCCCATACAGATGGAACTTCAGGTTGCTTTATGATTTGAAATTAGGTAGCACCAAGGAGTCCTCTTTGATCAGTCTTGGCGCCACCTAAGGAGGTTTATGAGGGACTCTAATCTGATTAGATCAGATGATGTCATTCCATTAATCAGATTTAGATTTGATTGCACAAAGAGCCATGATTGGCTGGGATGATGTGGCACTGCATGGCACAGTAGGATCTATATAAATCCTGTCTGCACCTAGAATTGAGAGCTTCTGCCCTTTACCCATGCCACAAAGCTTCTCTCCCTTCTTTTCCATGCCACCTTCAGGTCTTCTCTCTCCTATCCACGTCCAAAAGTTCTTGGGCTCAAGTTTGGTGCGATTCAAGCAAAAGAAAGACGATAGAAAAGAAAGAAGACAGCACTGTTGTAAGAGACAACGGCTGATCTTCAAAAGCTATTTTGAAGACCTTCAAGATCAGATCCAGATTTGATTTTTAGAGTATAGATTGAGAAGGAGAAGATCTCCAGATCCTTTCCGAGTGGATATCGGTAGAGGCCAGGCGCTTGCATGGTTACATCCAGAATCTCAGGCAAACATCGAAATCATTACGGGATAACTGAATTACCCAAAATATAGATATAATTAAATTAAATTAAATTTTTTTTATTTTATTTTATCAGATCAATAAGATCAGATCTGAAGAGTCTCAGATCTGATGTAGATCTAAGAAAAAAAAAATTAAAATATCCCTCTTGATCCAATCAGATCTGAACGAATCTGATATGGAAAATAGGATTTTTCCTTCAATCCTCTCATCGATGGGCCGCGGTCGGACTCTGATTTCATCCGCTTCCCCTCTCCTCTCTTCCTTCTCGATCTCGTCCGCGCTCCCTCCCCTCTCTCCATCTCTCAGTCTCTTCCTGCCTCTCCCTCTCCATCGTGAGATCCTCTCACCAACGGACTACGGCCAAACCTTACTCTTGCCTGCGCCTCCTCCCTTCTCTCTCTCTTTCGGTCTCTCGATCGATGGCGGCATCTCGCCCGTGCCCCCTTCTTTTGCGAGTCCGTTGAGATCCGCTTGCATTTTTTTTCGAGGTAAGCATCAGATCCTAGAATCGAATCTGGATATCCATGATTTGTTAGGGTCTAGATTTGGTACTTCAAGATCAGATCTGTCGGATCTTCGGATCTGAGTTCAATATTAGTAATTAAAATCGAATCTGAATCTGGATATTCAGATTTCGACTCGAATTTGACAAATTGACGGCTCTAATTTGAATGACCATCAAGTTTTTTAAGCACCCTACCACAAAGCGAAAGAAGAAGAAGAAGAAAAGAAAATTGCAAACTTGTTGCTCCTACTTAATTCCAGCTTTACTGGCCTAAATTCCAAGAAAGGCCTCTGGAAAATAGCACGCTTTTCTTGGCCGAAAAAGGAAAGGAACACGTTTTTTTTGCAGCCGACGGTTTCCGGATATGTTCGTATCGTAATAGTTTAAGTAATTTTTTAAATTTGGTTAATATTTAAACCTCTCTATTTCTACGATGGCAGTAGCCCATACAAAAGTGACAGATATGAAGGATATTATTTAAGTGTGCAACCAAAACAGGTTGAATGCCAAGCCCTAATATCTGAACTACCTGACTATGATCCAGCTTAATCTGGTTGAGAATCAGGAGCCAAGTTTATATTAGGTTGATTGGATCAAGTCGGGTCAAATTAGATTTCTTAGACTTGCTTCTAAAAAGAATTGGACATAATCTTAGCGAGCAGTTCATGGATCCAACTGGATCTAGACCTTGTGTTGCACCCTTGGCATCAAACCATGAGCCCAAGGTTTGACATCTGGACTTTTACGCCCGCCTTTAGAGAGCCCTCCCCTGGGCCATAAACAGACAGTTTACAAACAAAGTCGGTGACCGTAGCGCCGACTCGAGCAGCCCTTATCGATCCAGCTCGTACGGCACACTGCATGCGCTCCATCTGCCACGCGTGCCCACGAACCGCACCGGAGGGATTTGAAATACGTGCCGTGTGATCGCGGCCATCCGGTGGACCAAAATTTATTATTAACAACGGATTAAAGGAAATTAAAAAGGGTAATTTTTTAGGCAGGAGAACCAAGGGGAGTCAACGTCTCCGATGAGAGTGGGAAAGAGCTAGGAAAAGGTGAGCTGTCTTCCAGCGCGGGCCCCACTCCGGGCGTAGGGACTCGTTGACTGGGGGTGGGGGCGTGGCTTTCGGATATTCCGTGAGGAGATGCCGTTAACTTCCGCGGGGAGATGCCGTTATATTCCGCAATTCACGTGCTATTAATGGCCCATGACTCCTTCCCCTTCGTTCCATCTTCTTTTTTTTTTTTTTATTCTCTGTTCTCCTTCTCGTCTCTGTGCTGTAACTTCTTGTTTCATGTTCGTTGGAGTTCTCTCCCCTTTTTTCTGAGACCGGAAGGTAATAGGTAGGCGAACTTCTCCTCTTCGCTATTCTGGATGATCTTTCTGAGTCTATTTGATGTTTTTAGATAATTTAATAGGATCTTCAGTCGAATTTATATCTATTTGATGTTTTTAGATAATTTAACAGGATCTTCAGTCGAATTTATATCTATTTTTCCCCCAAATGTTATAGAGAGATTGTTTCTTCAAAATTTATTTTTAATCTATATATATATATAAGTACTTGATGAAATGTTTCGGTGACTTTTAGAGTTTGCATTCATCATGTGTACGGTATGTTACTTATGTCTTGCTTCTTTTAGTTTTCTTTTATGATTTTTTTTGATTCCTTTTTCCTATAAAGTTCCTGTGGTCATGGAACTCCTATTTCTTTTTATTTCACGTTTTATCAAAGTGAAAGAGTCCCTCACAGTGTGTTTTTCTCGATATTTACTAGGGAATAGAACTTCTAACCTTTCTCTAATTAAAAGTGGCTGGTAGGCTACTTTTCCTTTGCCCAATTCCTTCGTTCTCCTACACCAAGTAACAACCAAGATAAAAGTCTCCATCTTACTTGTTTCTGGATGTTGTTCGTGGAGGAATCTCCGCACCTGCCTCTCCGTTGTTTGTCTGTTCTTTTGTCCCATTTGTCTTCTTAACTCCTCTCTGTTCAGGCTCACCCACTGCTTTAATTCTTTCCACAAGTCTCCTATCTTCTCAATTATTTATCTCCTGCTCTGCTTCCATGTGTTGGAAATTGGAACATTGTCTAAAATTAACTCCAAACCTACTCGAAACCTACTGATCTTTAGTAAAGAGAAGTTTCTTATAATTTATTTTAATTTATAATTTTGTATAGAATTTCTTATATTAGTAAATCTATATCAATTGCAGATTTTCTTTTGTCTAGAAGAAGAGGAAGAAAGAAAGGAAGATGGCTAAAGAGCTCCAGGTGCTGAACGCACTAGATGCTGCCAAGACCCAATGGTACCACTTCACGGCGATCGTCATCGCCGGCATGGGCTTTTTCACCGACGCCTACGACCTCTTCTGCATCTCTCTAGTCACCAAGCTTCTTGGCCGGATCTACTACCACATCGACGGCTCCAGCACCCCTGGCACACTCCCGCCGAACGTCGCGGCCGCCGTCAACGGCGTGGCCTTCTGCGGAACGCTCTCCGGCCAGCTCTTCTTCGGCTGGCTGGGCGACAAGATGGGCCGGAAGAAGGTCTACGGCCTCACCCTCATGCTCATGGTGGTCTGTTCCATCGCCTCCGGCCTCTCCTTCGGCCACACCGCCAAGGGCGTCATAGCCACCCTCTGCTTCTTCCGCTTCTGGCTCGGCTTCGGCATCGGCGGCGACTACCCTCTCTCAGCCACCATCATGTCCGAGTACGCCAACAAGCGAACCCGCGGCGCCTTCATCGCCGCTGTCTTCGCTATGCAGGGCTTCGGCATCCTCGCCGGCGGCATCGTCGCCATCATCATCTCCGCCGCCTTCAATGACCGTTTCAAAGCGCCGCCCTACTCCGCCGACCCCGCTGGCTCCACCGCCCCCCAGGCCGACTACGTCTGGCGGATAATTCTCATGGTCGGCGCCCTCCCGGCGGTCCTCACCTACTACTGGCGGATGAAGATGCCGGAGACCGCCCGCTACACCGCGCTCGTCGCCAAGAACGCCAAGCAGGCCGCGGCCGACATGTCCAAAGTCCTCCAGGTCGAGATCACGGAGGAGCAGGAGAAGGTGGAGCAGCTGTCGAGGAACTCGTCCGGCTTCGGCCTCTTCTCCAAGGAGTTCGCACGCCGCCACGGCCTCCATCTCCTCGGCACCTCCACCACCTGGTTCCTCCTCGACATCGCCTTCTACAGCCAGAACCTCTTCCAGAAGGACATCTTCACCGCCATCAACTGGATCCCCAAGGCCGCCACCATGAACGCCATCGAAGAAGTCTTCAGGATTGCCCGCGCCCAGACCTTGATCGCCCTCTGCGGCACCGTCCCTGGCTACTGGTTCACCGTCGCGCTCATCGACGTCATCGGCCGGTTCAAGATCCAGCTCGTGGGCTTTTTCATGATGACGGTCTTCATGCTCGGCCTCGCAATCCCCTACCACCACTGGACTACCAAAGGCAACCACATCGGCTTCGTCGTTATGTACGGGTTCACCTTCTTCTTCGCCAACTTCGGTCCCAACAGCACCACCTTCATCGTGCCCGCTGAGATCTTCCCGGCGAGGCTGCGGTCGACCTGCCACGGGATCTCCGCGGCCGCCGGGAAGGCAGGGGCGATCATCGGCGCGTTCGGGTTCCTGTATGCGGCGCAGAACCAGGACAAGGCTAAGGCTGATCACGGCTACCCGGCCGGCATTGGCGTCAGGAATTCGCTCTTTGTACTGGCAGGTTGCAACCTGTTGGGGCTCCTCTTTACCTTCTTGGTGCCGGAGTCGAAGGGGAAATCATTGGAAGAGATGTCCGGGGAGAATGAGGAGGATGATCCCACATCCGAAACAACTTACAACAGGACGGTCCCGGTTTAGTTTTAATTAATTTAAGCAAGCAACTCTGTGGAAATTATTAGTCTCGTGCTTCTCCGAGCTATATCGGTTGCTGGATTTGCGCTGGAAGACACAGCCACATGCTTGCTTGTTTTCTGCTTGCCGGGATAAGCCATCGTGGATGCACGGGGAACTGCTAGTGTATACGGTATAAATATATCTCCACCCATGTCTGCGCTCATGATCCGCTTTCAGTGCCTGAGGATAAGAAAAACCTTGTTTTAGAAATAATGCATTGATTCTTGGTTCCAACGTGAATTAATTAATTAATTAATTAGATGTGGTGATGTGGTTTGAAGTACAAATCGAGCCTTTCCTCAGAAAAAGAAAAAGAAAGGAGCCTTAAAATCCTCGCTCTAAAATCCCTGGTATGCGATTCTTTGTTTCCGCCCCCTGCCTATCAGAAAACCAGAGCCTAAGTACTTGGCAGAGGATGTGGACCTGGGCCTTGCTCAGGATCCTGCTAATAAGGTCAAGTCTGGTTTTAAAAATCAAATAATATGATAGCTAACACGTTAATCACCTAATCGCTACAACTTTTGTAGTGTTTCATTGAGGAAGCCACACAAAGCTGTCGGCTCCTGTATGTAGACTATTTGGCAGCTGGCGATGAATTTGCTGGGGCAGGGTGGACAGATGATGAATTTAGGAGCCCTTGCTAGCTCAGCAAAGGAGTGGTGGAAAAACCACTACTGTTCAATGCTACAGCAACTTGCTTCTCAGATATTTTGGAGAATTGGGCTCAGGCTTGCTTCTCAGATATTTTGGAGAATTGGGATCAGGCTTTCTGTCCTGTAGATGATGCAATCAAATGGTCATAATTCTTGATCCCAGCAATCAGTTAGAAGCAAGGGCATTTTTTTCCTTCTTGTTTCCTCATTTTTTCTTTTTGCAAGAAGGAAAGGAGTCCAGCTACACTAGGATATCAAGGTACCAAACCATTCTTTTTGCAAAATGTTTTCTCAATATGTAACAGCAAAATATGTCATAATTCTTTTTTTCCCCCTCTTTCTAGTACTGAGCCATAACTTGAGAGTTTCCACTTGCAACGGGAAATTACTAGCTTTCCCAACAGTAATCCATCTGAAACGAGCCCTTCTCTCTGGACACTGGGGAATGGAGAGCTATCCCTTTGTTATTCTCTACCACTCTTCTGTAGCTGGACTCCTTTCCTTTCATCAAAAGACAAAAGGCCCTGGGTGCTTAGTTTATGTTTGTCAAACTTCTGAGGTCCCATACGCCGTCAAACAACGTCGGCTGAATCATTCCTTAGAAGCTGGGCCCTCTGGACTGCAGACTTGGAAAGCACTTTAGTTACTACACCACAAATTCCACCCAATCTAGTCCACATGCTTAGCAGGCCTGGATAGGATATTTGGATCACATATGTTATGCCCAATTAATATTTGGGCATATGTTAATCATATATATATATATATATATATATATATATATATATATATATATATATATATATATATATATATATGAAAAATATTTTGTATACTATAGGCGGTGTAGCCCATGCACACCACCCCCGATAATTGACTCACGCATGAGACTAGAGCACGATGCCTAAAGAAATTTTTTTTCTTCTGGCCCCGCATGTAAGTCAATCACCATAGGCAGTGTGCAGTCCCATATATATATATATATATGTGTGTGTGTGTGTTAGTGTTATAATTAAGAAGAAAAAAGTGCACTTCGGTGGTAATAATCATCATTATAATGGTAGATTATTTCACTTATTTTTCTATGAATCTTTAGAGTTGTCTATGTTGGATTTAATTTCATAATATGATCTAATTATCATTTAGTCAGATTTAATTCATTGGGTCAAGTCTTGAATCAATTATGGTGGCCCAATTAATTAAAAAATTCTATTCCTTATAAGACTTAGATTAGAATTACTACTCTAATTAAAATTAAATCTTTTGATGGGAGAAGATAAGTATACGTATAAATAAAGGTGGCTTAGTTTCTTTTCTCCAACTCTCAAAAGGATATGACGATTTCGATCGATCGTCCATGGAGGATGAAAGAGAGAGAAGACCAACCGCCTGTGGAAGAAGGATCTTTGTGAGCTACGTGATCATTATGTTGGTGAGATGATGGCGTAACGTATGTTTTATTTTAATTTTATATAAATATTAAAGCATGATCCATGAAAGATTAAAATTATCTAATATATAGTATCTGAACCCTGGATCCATGCTTCGTATTAATGTAAATATTTTTGATAAATTTTAGTTTATTTTTAAAATTTAAAAATTAAAATTTTATAATTTTCAAATTTTAATTAAAGTTTTGAAAATTAAATTAAAGATTCATTAATTTCTGGAAAATAAAAAAATAAAAAAAAGGGGTTTTGGGGGCCGGTCGATGCTCCGTCCAGCGAACAGGCCAGAGCTACGGCCGCCGCTGCCTTGCGGCGGTGGCGGCGGCGATCCGTGCCGCCCACAGCTTTTGCAGCCTTGACAATCGCGGCTTTTGCCGCGGCATAGGGGGGCGGCGGAAGGCGGACTGTGGCAGTGGGTCGCGGACGGACGGGGAGCTCTTGCTCCCTAGCGGCAGTGACGGCGGCATCGCCGCACGTGGTCTTATGGTTTCAACTGCATGAATAGTGGCTTCCGTCGTGGCGGCAGGGGGCGGTGCCCGATCTGCCGCCCTCTCTGTGGCCCCTCTTATGGCTGGGAAGCAAGGATCGGCTATTCGATCGCCCGTTCGGTGCAAGCAAAAGCAGCGGCCATGGAGTTTTGAAAGATATTTTGATCGTGGAAGAGGAAGGGCTTCCTTTGGGTATTGGATTTTGGATCCTATTGGATGCAGATCCAAATCCATTCTAATTTAGATTCAAACCCATTAAAAGCTATTGGATTTCTGATTTTAATTCATTAAGGTTTTGGATCAGATCCGAACCCGTTAACCTGATTTTGTTTTAAAGCCATTTTGCATTTAAGCCCCTGAAAAAAGATTAAATTTCGAAAAAGACCTTCAGGGCACTTTTGTGTTTTAGTTCTTGATAAGTATTAAATTACATTAAAGTCCTTATCAATTTTTTTGAATATTTTTAAAGCTACTATTTTACAAAAAAGATTCTATATTTTTATAATTTACAGTTAAATCTTTAATTTTATGATTTTTGATAAAATAGCTATAATTTGCTCATTTTATATCCGATTTGAGTGATTTTTAAATCGTTGGACTTATGATGCTTTGAGAAACATTATGGTTAAGTTTTTTATATAAAATAAAATATTTAAATAATTAAATTATTTAATTAATAATTTTGCTCGCTATTATACTATTCAAGTGTTTTTTCGTATCACCCCAAAGGATTCGGAGCACTCTATAGATCTTGGATAGCTGAGTCACTGAAGACAATGATTTTCTCTCATTACAGTTTTGAAATTACATAAAAATGTATCTATTATGATAAATCTAAAGGTGACTGTAATTTGATATAAAAATAATAGTAAAAGGTTAACTAACTTGAATTGCATAAAGACGGAGAGTTCTACATCCAAAGATGAAAATAATCTTAGATTTTTGTAATTATAGTAAGTTAAACCACTAAAAGTATAACTAATATAATGGATCATAGTTTAAACATAAATTATGTATACATGCCATAATTATTATTCTTGTTTACATATTTTATATTAATATTGGTTATGATTTATGTGATGCATGTTTTGGCATTGTTTATTATGTTTAAATTTATGATCAAATTGATTGCAATACTTATTATATGTTATGATTCTTATCCAAAAATATTTTATAGTCGTATAATAAGTATTATTAGCAGAATTATATTATGAAATCTACATCATGATGGTAATTGTAAGCATGTTCTATTATTTACAATTATGACTCCTGCTTCACTCTCATCGCATCTATCTAACATTCTCACACTGAATGGATCGAATTATTCTGATTGGCACGAGCAGCTTCTCATTGTCTTAGAATGTCTAGATTTAGATTTGGTCCTTCGTAAGCCTCAATTAGATCTATTTATCCCGACTAGTTCTTCTGAATATAAGAAGTTATATAAAAAATAGAAGCATTCTAATAGGTTGTCTCTCATGATTATTAAAAGTGCTATAGGAAGAGATATTAGGAGATTTGTTCTTAATAACGAATTGATCTCTGAGTATCTTTTCTCTATAGAACAACAGTTTACTAGATCAAGTAAAGCATTAGCTGATATCCTAATGAACAAATTAATCTTTATGAAATATAATGGATTTTCTGGAGTACAAAAGTATATTATGAAAATACGTGATATAGCTGAAAAATTAAATATTTGGGCATGACAATATCTAAAAATTTTTTTGTCCAGTTTGTTCTCAATTCTTTTTCATTCCAATTTATCCAATTTAAGATTTACTATAATATACATAAAAAATTATGAATAATGAATGAACTCATTTTTCAGTGTATGCAAGAGGAAGAGAGATTGAAACAGAAAGGGATCCCAATTATTCGTGTAGTTTTATAAGAGTATCCTAAGAGAAAGAAGATAAAAAAAGAAAATAAAGGATCCAACAATTAAGAAAATAAAGGACCCAACAATCCATCAATGAAAAATTTTTGTAAATTAAAATATTTTTTTACAAGGAGGGACATATCAAAAAGGATTGTAAGAAAAGAAGAAAATAGTTTGAAAAGAAGATATTCTCTTATCACTTATTTGTTTCAGAATCAATTTCATTGATATTTCTTCTAATACTTAGTAGATTAATTTGGGTACTATAATTTATGTTTCTAATTAAATACAGGAGTTTTTTAAGCCAGAAATTAAATGATAGAGAGTAGTGAATCTTTATGAGAGATCAGATGAAGTCCAAAGTTATTACAGTCAAGACCTATAGACTTATTACAGACATCAGATTTTAATTAGATCTACATGACATCTTTTATTTTTCTTTAGTATCTAGGAATTTAATTTTTTTATTAAAACTTGATTTAGAAGGTTTTTCATTTACTTTCATCAATTCAAGTTTTAAATTAATAAAAAAAATTATTTTTATTGGCATTGGAACATTGTGTAATGGATTATATAAATTAAATTTAAATTTTTTTTGAATAATTTTTACTTATTTTAAATATTAATATTAGAATAAAATATGATATTATAAATAAGAGTTCTTCAATATTGTAGCATAGATAATTAGATCACATATCAAAAGAAAGGATCACTAGATTGGTTAAGAAAGATATTTTACCAAATCTAAATTTTAGTGATTTTAGTATGTACATTGATTGCATTAAAAGAAAATAAATTAAAAGTCATAAAGGACATACTATTAGAACTCAAGGACTCTTAGAATTGATACATACCGATATTTATGACTATTTTATATCTTATTTTAGAGGATAAAAGTATTTTATTATCTTTATTGATGATTTTTCATGTTATGGTTATATTTTTTTATTGCATGAAAAGTCTAAAGCTTTGGAAGCCTTTAAGATATACAAAGTTAAAGTTAAAAATTAATTGAAAAGAAAAATTAAGGTTGTGAGATTCGATAGAAGTGGTGAATACTACAACGGATACGATAAATCTAGCAATAATCTTAGATCTTTTGCCAAATTTCGTGAACAGCATGATAGTATAGCTTAGTATACTATGCTAAAAAATTTTCAACAAAAAAGGTGTGGTTGAAAGGCGTAATCGCACCTTAATAGATATGATGAGGAGTATGGTTAGTAAATTCTCATTATCCTTGAATTTATGAGGAGAAGTCTTGAAAATCGCTATGTATATCCTAAATCGGATACCTAGTAAAGTCATTCCTAAAATTTCTTTTGAGTTATGAACGGGTATGAAACCAAGTTTAGGATATTTATATATTTGAAATTGTCCAGCAGAGGCTCGATTATATAATCCATAAGAAAAAAATTAGATTCTAAAACTATTGTTGTTATTTTATATGGTATTCAGAAAGATCAAAAAATTTTATATTTTACTGTCCATCATACATCACTAGAATTGTTGAAACTGCAACTGCTAGGTTCACTAAGGATGGTAAAAATAGTGAAAGTAGTACACCATATAATGCAGTATTATAGAAAATAAGAAAATCTCTTTCTATTACAGTAACACCTAGAGATATTCCACTTGATTCTACTCAACCTAAAATTATGGAACATCAATAAGTGATTGATACACCACTTTCTGAGCAGATTATCAATGAATCTAATCTAATTAAAAATAATCACAATAATGATACTGAATATGAAATATTACAGAGATCTACTAGAATTAGAAGATTGACTATTTCAAATGATTATGTTATTTATTTATAAGAATATGATTATAATATTGGGATCAAGAATGATCCAATTTCATTTAAGGATGTCATAAAAAGTAATGATTCTAAACTTTGGTTAGATGCCATAAAAAGTAAGATAAAATCCATGCATAAGAATCAAGTCTGGAAATTTATTGAATTATCTGAAGGATTTAAGCCTGTAGGTTGTAAATGGATTTTTAAGATCAAATGAGATTCCAAAGATAATATCAAAAGATATAAAGCTAGACTTGTAGCAAAGGGATTCACTCAAAAAAAAGATATCGATTATCATGAAATATTTTATTTTATTTCTAAAAAAGATTTATTCAAAATTATTATGGCATTAGTAGCTTATTTTAATTTAGAGCTATATCAAATGGATGTTAAGACAACATTCTTGAATAAGGATTTAAAGAAAAAGGTGTATATGGAACAGCTTGAAGAATTTTTAGTGCAAGAAAATAAAAAGCTGGTATGTAAATTAAAAAAAAAATCTATATATAATCTTAAACAAGCTTCTAGGTAATGGTACTTAAAGTTTAATTATAACATTGTTTACTTCAGATTTAAGAAAAATATTGTTGATCAATATATATATCTGAAGGTGAATGAAAGTTTATATTTTTGATACTATATGTGGATGATATCTTACTAGCCAGTAATGATTTGGGTCTCTTGCATGAAACTAAAAATTTTCATTCCGAATATTTTGACATGAAAGATATAAAAAATACTTCTTAAGTTCTTAGTATAGAAATCCATCATTATAGAAATAAGAGGTTATTTGGTTTATCTCAAAGAAATTATATTACTAGGATCCTAAAAAGGTTTGAAATATCAAGCTGCTCATTAAGTGAAGTGTCAATCATTAAAGATGATAAATTCAGAAAATTTCAGTATCCTTGGAACGAGATTGAGAGAAATCAAATGAAAGATATACCCTATGCATCTATAGTGGGTAGTCTGATGTATGCTCAAGTATGTACTCGTCTTGATATCAATTTTGCTTTGAAAATGCTTGATACATATCAAAGTGATCTAGGTATAGACCATTGAAAAGCTACCAAGAAGATGATGCGACATCTTCAAGAAACTAAAATTTACATGCTTACTTTTAGGATGATTGATCAGTTGGAGGTGATTAATTATTCAAATGCAGATTATGCTAGTTGCCTCGATAGTAGAAAATCCACATCATGTTACATCTTCTTATTAGCTGGTGGAGCAATCTCATAGAGGAGCATAAAATAGTGCATTATTGTCTGCTCTACTGTGAAAGCTGAATATATAAACTGCTTTGAGGCTTCCTCACATGCTTTATGATTGAGAAAATTCATCTTAAGGCTCGAAGTTATGGATTCTATTTTCAAACTGCTGAGAATTTATTGTGACAATTTTGCTGCAGTTTTTTTCTAACAGTAGCAAGATGACCAATGCAAACATGCACATTGATGTTAAGTATCTTGTTGTAAATGAGAGAATTAGTAATCATGAGATATCTATTAATTTTATTGGTACTGCTTGTATGTAGCTGGTTTTTTGATGAAAGATTTAGTATTCAAAATTTTTAAAGAGCATATAAAAGTTATGAGTATTTATCATTAAGATATTTAATTTATAATAGATACTTATTTTGAGATTTCTTAATAATTTGATGATTGCTATTACTTCTGTTTAATTATTATTTATATACATTATGGTTGATTTTTGTCAAAATTAAAGTAAATAAAACTGTTATTTATATGAAATAACGGTGGAACCATTATTATAGGTATTATGATTTTTGATAACCTATATATTCCAACATATAAGACCGGGTTAAGCGAGGATTATTAATGTCATGATACATGAAAGGAAGTATGTTAATTGAGATGTATAACCACAATAATCTGCATTAATAATTTTTTTCATGGAATAGATAATTAGATAAATTTTTATAAAATGAGTGTGCACTCGTTGGGTCAATTTTAAAATTTTAATTCAAAATTATTATTTTAAAAAATTAATTTTTTTTATTTTTGAAATATTTTGATAAAATCAAAGAGTTAATTTTAAGTGATAATATATGCTAAATGGGAGAATATTGGATTTAACTCTATAATATGGCCTAATTATTATTTAGTCATATTTAACTCATTGGATCAAGTTCTGAATCAATTACAGTGAGTCCAATTAAGTAAAGAGTTTTATTTCTGATAAGGCTTAAATCAGAATTACTATTCTAATTAGAATTAAGTTTTTTAATGGGACAAGATAAGTGCAGGTATAAATAGAGGTGGTCTAGTTTCTTTTCTCCAACTCTCAGGAGAGTGTGACGATTTATATCGATTGTCCGTATTAAGCTAGAGGGTGAAGGAGAATGAAGACCGACCGCCCACGGAAGAAGGATCAGATGCTCTGCGGGTTACGTGATCATCGTGTTGGTGAGATGATGGCACAAGATATGTTTTATTTTGGTTTTACATAAATATTGGAGTACGATCCAGGTATGAAAGATTAAAATTATCTAACAGTCTCAACAACTTGGTGAAAATGGCTATCATGATCCATATATCAAATCACAGTAGAATTCATTTGTTTGCAAACATATACACAAAATAAATTACTAGAAACTCTAGAATCACTGAACAGTAACTATCAAAACCACCAATATAACCTCGCTCTGCTTGTGTAAAATTGCTTGATTATATGATTATATGCTGCAAACTTATTCATTTGGAATTTTGATGTGAAAACTTGCAAGTTCGACATTCTGCAGTCTAGATGGTAAATGGGCTTTCCGGAATGATGCATCATTTCTCTAGCTTTACATCAAAGTTTACTGAAATTTTTGGTGTTTGCTCGCAGTATGCTTGCTCTGTGCAAGCAGGCCGACATCCATGTGCATGGTCGGCAACTGATAACTTGGCTTTAGGATGCCCTGTACTGCTTATCTGATTAAGGCTGTGAACACGCATTTTTCCCTACGTATATTGTTTATTTAAATATTTTCACTTTTTAATAGTTTTCTCTGATGTACTTCTTGTACATTCCTAGCCTGTAACAATGGTTCTATAGATGCATAAAAAGGGGTAGCTAATCCACTTGCAGTTGCTGGAGGAGAATTTTCATACGAGTCAATTGTATTCTCTCTCGATAAATTCATGCTTTTCTGATGTTTGATCACAGCTTATGGTTGCTGCCCCATTGGTATTATTGGGCGCAAAACCTTTGGACAGTGCCATCAGTTGCCATTGTAGGTAGAGGTAGGCATCAATATCGTTCCTTCTACAATAGTTGTAGTAGTACCGTATTCTTTTAAGAACTTATTCTGAACCATTTTCAGCATTCATCATTTCTATTAGTAGATAAGATTTTCAGCAGTAGATTGTCAGATGCATCCCAGTGCAGTAGGGCTCGGACCTTAAGAATTGGGTTCTCAGATCCTAATCATATTTGGTTAGTAGTTTTGGAGTAAGATCATCAAAGAGATCTTCTAGAAGTGATTGCCAAACTTGCTGATGTGTCAGATGGTAATGAATCAGTAAGTAGTTTAACCTTGTTATTTTGCTAATTTTCTTTGCCCATCAAATTTACAACTGAAGGTTTTGGATCCCAGATGACTTTCGCAGTGCATTGACTTCATGAACAGCATTATGGTTACCAAATAGGTTATTGAATGGCTCAGATTTATATCCAGTGTTCTCTGCACCTTCTATGTCAAAGACTTGCTGCTCTCCTTTCTGTGTACATGTCCATGGATATAGTTTTAACATACCTACATATCAGTTGGCTAGTTAAATTTTTTCAGTATCATGACTTGATTGATAATTATTTTATTTGTTTACCTATAGCATTTAGAATTTTGATGCACTATTCATGTTTCAACAGCACCCTGCTCGTGATTCACATGACTCTCTCTCTCTCTCTCTCTCTCTCTCTCTCTCTCTCTCTCTCTCTCTCTCTCTCTCTCTCTCTTAAGGGTCTGGTTCCTCGATATCCTATTAAAATCTGTATGTTTTCTGCTACAAATTTTGCAAAAAGAAGTCATTTGATGGTTAATTTGGTTTTGCAGTTCCTGCTGTTACAAGACAATTACCTGAAGATTATGTTGAGAGGATAAAGCTTGTTCATGAATCCGGTGGTTACCGAGTCCAGAGGCCTTGGGAGGACGACTATAGGCAATGGTGTATTTGGTGCTCTTAGGTTTCCCAGCTTCCCATTCTCAGTATCAAAGAGGATCCCTCCCCAGCTGCAGCTATGGCCCCTTCCCAGAGTATCCCACTCTGAACAAAAATTAATTTGAAGGGAGAAATGAAGGGGACACCTAGCTCTTAGCATTGCTTTATATGCATGATCTTTAGGGATCAATTTGTACATGCAAAGGTGAGTGCAATAATTTAGTTGCAATTTAATAAGCACATTTCTGATCATCGGATTGGCACTTCTTTCTCTTTCTGAGAGAAAATGGTGCACTAACATGGTGCCTGTGGATTATCTAAACTGCACATGAACTTTACCTGATACGATGATAGCCACCTACACCCCGTGTACCATACGGATCCTTGAATACAACAGATGATGGATATAGAACTAAGCAATGAGGGTTTGCAATACAAAAGGTTAAAGTAAGATGTAGGGCAAACATAACATCACTCTGGTAACTTTTAAACAGTATTTTAGAATTGATTAAAGCAATATAGAAATGGACAACCAGATGCTATATTCTCCCAAACTCTCTGGAGTTTAGGTTCAACAGAACTATAATAAGGCTGGCATGAATATTGTAATTTGCGGTTCTTGGCCTTAGTCTCCAATTCTTTCCAATATACAACTAATATGAGACTAAACATGTATACAACCGCATCTGTAAACACCCTAGCTAACATTCTCGCGGTAGAAAAACCCAATCAAAGATATAAAATCCAAAAATTGCTTATGATTAGTTCTAGAAGGGTACATGTTGAAGTGTCCTCTAGCCACATACACCGTAAGTTAGGTTGCTTTGATGCTATTTTATAATGACCTACGATTTCATCCAAATAGACTAACTGTTGTATTATAATATGGCGATCCATAGTCTTGTTCAAGTATCCAAGATCTCTTCCAAGTGCACAATCAATCATGCGCGAGTACTCCTAAAGTTCTTGAGCAAAGTGTTAAACAAGATGCATTGTTAACTCATTCATTAACAACTTTAATCTTTTATTGTAGTTGGTTAGTCCGCATGGTTAACTATAGCTTCGGTTGTTGGAACACGTGAATCTACGCCCCTTCCAAATTAATTCTATCTACGGGAGTGGTTTAGGTTACATCCGAGGGAATGGTCTTATATATGTCTAATATATTTCTGACCAATTCCCTATTGGTTTTGGCCTTTCGTTTAGGTTTCGGGGTTTGTCAAATTAGTTAACAAAAAGCACTCAAGAGTTTGTTTTACAAAGTATGGCAGATAATAAATTTAAAATTCACTTAATGACAAGACAAGGCTAGGACTTGTATTCAGCCTCTGATTGCAGCTGTTTAGGGCACATTTTGTCTTGGGATCCTCTCGAGCTACAGGCAAAATTCTTGTAGCTGTAGACTTGGAACTTCTTTCAGTGATATACAGAAGAGGAGGTCTACACATCAACTCCTTTTATGCTTTTTCTATTAACCTTGCCGGTGATTACTTCTTCAGGAGGCCACCGCTTGATTGGCGCATCTTAATTTATGAGCAAAATTTTCAGATCCTTAATTATTACTATTATAAAAATAATTTATGGCAGTACATACTATAGCAGCGATTTTCGAAATCATTGCAATAGATCCTACGACAGCGATTTTTATTAACCACTGCTATAGATCGGACTTATGACAGCGATTTTTATAATCGCTGCCATAGGTCCGACATATAGCAGCGGTTAACAAAAACCACTGCCGTTGGTCGGACCTATAGCAACAATTACAAAAAATCACTGCCATGGATTGACTTATAGCAGCGGTTCATTATAACCGCTGCTATAGGTCAGACCTATAGCAGCGGTTAGTAAAACCGCTGCTATAAGTCAAACCTATAGCAGTGGTTAATATGAACCATTGCTATAAGCTTATTTATGGCAGCAGTTAATTATAACCACTGCCATATTTTTTTTTAAATATTATATAATTTTAAAATTTAATATCTATCTTCATCATTCATTATCTAAATAATTATCATTAGAGTGTCGTCGCAAAAGATCGCCTCGATCCGATGGACCTAACTTCATCGATAAGAAAAATTCGATTTCGACGACCACGAACGACGATGCGATGATCTGATAGATGAAGATCTTTAATGGATTCGAAAATCCACAATGATGATCTCAGTGATGTTTATAGAATACTATCAAAGTTTCACTTCAATCAGATATCGTTACCTTAATCAATTTAGTATAGGTTAGTTTCGACCGTTAAATGATAAACGAGTGATCAATGGACCAAACGATGTCCGATTATGAGATAATTTTTTTTATTAATAATTTTGGCTACTACTTTAATCATTTTTTATGATGGTGATTACAAAATTCAACTCGTGAGATGAAGAATGATTTAAAACTATACGTTTTCTGATAATCATTCTAAAACATCACTGGTTGTTATGCTCATGCTTTTGCAATATCTGCTTAACATGAACAGTTTATATGAAAATAATTTAAATTTTACTATCATCATCGTATAAAATATTTAAAATTATAACAAAGATTATTTAACTAAAAAATTATCTCATAATCGAACATCGTTTAACCCTTTGATCGCTTGTTTTTAATTTAACGGTCAAAATTATTTCGTACTAAATTGACCATGATAATGATATTCGATTAAAGTGAAACATTGGTAGTATGCTACAAACATCATCAAGATCATCATTGCAGATTTTTGGATCCATCAGAGATCTTCATCTATCAGATTATTGCATCATCATTCGTGATCGTCGAAATCAAATTTTTCTAATCGATGAAGCTAGGGCCATCGGATCGAGGCAACCTTTTGCGACGACACTCTAATGATAATTATTTAGATAATGAATGATGAAGATGGACATTAAATTTTAAAATTATATAATATTTAAAAAAAAATATTTTCAACCTATGGCAGCGGTTATCAAAAATCACTGCTATAGATCTACAATAGCGGTTATAGAACCACTGTTATAGATTTACAGTAGTGGTTATAGAATCGCTACCGTAGGTTAGATTAAAAATTTTCAAATTTTTTCTGCTTTTCTCCTGTGCGCGCTCGATCTCTCTATCTCTCCCCTTCCTCTCCGTCGCTGGTGAGGCTTCTTCCCTCCTGGCCGGCGCCGCCCCTCCTTTCCCCTCCCACTCCAGCCCTTCATTTTCGACCACCTCTCCCCACCACTCGCCACCCCCCATCCGGTCCACCTACCCTTCACCCTCCCCTCGGCCGCCCCTCCTTCGCCCCCATCCCTAGCCGCTCCTTCTCGCCACCCGACCCCCCACCCCCCACTCTCCCCTCGACCGCCCCTCCTTCCTCCCATCCCCAGCCACCCCTCCCTGCCACCCTGCCACCCCCAGCCCCCCATCTCCCTCCGCCCCTCCCGCATTCCCCCCAGCCCCCCACCCTCCCCCCAGCCACCCCTCCTTCCCTCCATCCCCGGCCGCTCCTCTCCGCCACCTCCCACCCTCCCCCCGACCGTCCCTCCTTCCTCCCATCCATGGCCACCCCTCCCCGCCACCTCCAAGCCTTCCCATCTCCGACCACCCCTCTCCGCCACCCCCTACCCTCCCCCAGTCGCTCCTCCTTTCCCCCATCCCCGGCCGCCCCTCCCCGCCACCCTGCCCACCCCCAACCCCCTATCCCCGGCTGCCCCTCCCCGCCACCCCCCACCCCCCATACTCTCCCTCTCGATCGTCGATTCTCTTGTCACTATGCCTCCCGAGCCTCCTCGTCACTGTGCCCCCCTCCCCTTGGCCCTCCATCCCCGACCGCTCCTACTCTCTCTCTCTTTCCTCTTTCTTTCTCTTCTCTATCTCACTATCTTACTTTTGTTTCGTAGGTTACCTCTAGTATCGTCGTCCTCTTCTAGCATCGTCGTCGGTGACCCTCGGAGCTTTCGGTGCGACCCGCTCTGTATAGCCGCAAGTATAATTTTTTTTAATTTTATTATATTATTTATTAATCATATATATTTATAATAATTTATAAAATATTGATAATAAATATTATAAATATTTATTATAAATATTATAATTATCTGCATACCATAATTTTTGGATTGAAATCTAGATATTTAGATCCAGACCCTATTTTAATTACTGGTACCAGATCCGAATCCAAATACTCACCGGGTCTGTACTTGAAGTACCAAACCCAAACCTTAATAGATCTCGGAAGATCGGACCTGATTTTGGGATCCAAAACTAAGAAATAGAGAGACTGAGAGAGAGACTGATAGATTGAGAGAGGGAGGGCCAGTCGCTCACCGACCGTTGGTAAGAAAGATCGAGAGTGGGAGGGAGGGAGGGAGGGAGGGGGCCTGGCCTCACCGCTATTGCCGACGAGGAAGAGAGGAAGGGAGGGATCCGACCTCGCCGCCATCATTAGAAGGGATAGGATCCAGCCTCACCGACGAGGAAGTTCGAGAGAGGAAGAGTGGGAGATCGAAAGAGCGAGAGAGGAAGGGAGAGGGTCCGACCTCACCGGCATCACCGAGAGGGATGGGTCCGACCTTGCCGACGAGGGAGATCGAGAGAGTGAGAGAGGGAGGGATGGGGTCTGGCCTCGTCGGCGAGGGAGATCGAGAGAGTGAGAGAGGAAGACTGAGAGATGAAAAAGTTGGGAGAAAGGGCTTTGGCCTTGCCGCCATCGCCGACGAGAGAGATCGAGAGAGGGAGTGATCGAGGGGATGGCATACAGTCGAGCCGGCTTGGGTCGTTATCGAGTCGGCTGGGGGAGGACCCGAGTCGGATGTCTCAGGCATGGAGCCAGCTGTCTCAGACATGGAGCCAGAGCCAGCTGTCTCAGGCATGGAGCCGGCTCAACTTCTAAGTGAATAGAATTTGATATGTCTCTCTAAGGTTCCAACTTTAAGTCTTAAGGTGCCACCATCATCTACTTTATTCTTCTTTCAAATTTCTGGATTAACACTAAGGTTCACACAAAAAATCGGATCTACGACTGTTGCTCATCCTTAATTATTTATGAATGTAATTCATATTATAGAATTTATTATATAATATTTTCTAGATGTTTATATCTTGTTGCTTTTGTTTATTGCATTGCATAACAATAGATCCGTCAATTGATTAGTGTACATATTAGAGACTATTTATTAATGCTATACTAATATTATTATTCAACATGTTATATTGATTAATGTTCATTAACATTGTAGGTCACGATAGCACCGAAATGCCATCTAGCTTTCATCCCTGCCCCTCGATGGGTTACGCACAGTTCAGCATCCAAGGAGTATACTCCATCCACCTCGGTATCGGCTGCTCAGGGACCTCCACCATCGGCATCTACTCCACCGACGACATCTACTCCACCGGCGGCATCTACTCCACCGATAGCTGAGCCTCTATCGTCGCTTATATCTGAGACATATGCTACTATGCAGGTATCTGAGTGTACGTTTCTATTATATTAGCATAACTTTATTTTTTATATAGTATTTGTATACTTATATATTTACATAATGTATTCGCATTGCAGGTGCATCATCTAGCTGGACATTTTATGGTCCCATACGTATGGCATACATATAGAACCGCCAGCATTAGGTGATGGTCTATTACGATGCGGAGGAAAGGTCAGTAGAGAAGATCACGTGGGAGATGCATTCTTTTTTTGCAGTGCTTGTGAGATGGTCGGATATCATTCCCGTAGAGCCTAGAGACTGGTGTTTGATGGATGCTGCCGTCAGGGATCGAATATGAAAGGAGATATGGGTAAGTATGCATATCTTAGTTATATTTATGCATTTTATATGATATGTTTGATTAGAATAATTTTATAACTGATTTTTGATAACTTTTTGCCAAGGAAGTATGACTTTTCCGATTACGAGATGGCTCGAGATGCTCGACTGAGAAAGATTGGAGAGTTGTATCAGGATTACAAAGTCAAGCTCTATAGAGGATGGCTCGAGCATCGATGAGACACTCTGAAGAAGCTTGTTTTCTAGATACAGGACTATCCTCCGAGTCAGTGGGAGAGGATGGTTAGACACTGGAGGAGCCAGGAGTTCAAGGTAAAATTTCAAATTTTTAAATTTTTTAATATGCTTAAAATTTTATTTAAATATTTTTTAAATATTTATTATTTATTTGAATACTTGTTAGGCTATCTTTCATCAGAACTGGAAAAACCGTGCAGTCCAGAAGTATACGCACACTCTAGGCCGCGAGTCTGTGGTTAGTCGTATGCATAGAGAGATAATTAATTCTAAATATTACTAGATAAATTAAATTCATATTTTTTATCATCTTTCTGATAAATTTATTCTTTGTTATAGCTGATGAGAGATGGAGTGATGCCCAGCTGTAGTGAGATCTTTCGATCCAACCGCACGGACAAGAAGGGCAGGCTGATGAATGCCGCGATCGGACGTATTTTTGTAAGTATTAAATATATTAGTATATATGATTAGTATTATAGTATTTCTTATAAAATTTTATTTTAATTTATAATTACAGAATCAGTTAGATTCGCTCGCGAGCGACGGCCCGGATATCTCTGGGCCTCATGACCATCTGTCTCAGGTCTTGGGGCCCGAGCACTCTAGGAGGATCCGATGCAGGCCCGAACACATGTTGATGAGCTATTGGTCCGAGGCGAGCGTCTTCTCACAGGCTTTCGATGTCATCAGCCGGAAGGAGCTTGAGGAGGCATTGGCATGGGCAGATCATGCTGCGATGCGGGCAGATTTGGCTGAGGAGTGTGCATCTCATCTGGAGGGCATCATGAGAGACATGATGTCGACGCTCAGTGTATATTTTGGAGTCACGGGCTTCGAGGATATGTTCACCCGCATTCCAGCTCCAGCTCCAGCTCCGGCTCTGACTCCAGCTCCCAGTGACGACGATGATGATATAGATTTAGGAGACTTTTGATGTATTTTATTTTTTTAAAAAAAATATTATAATAAATTTTATTCAATAATAAAATTTTAGCATTTTAGAATAATTTTTTATGTTTATTATATTTTTTTGTATTATATATCTGTATTTATCAGGTAAAATATATAAAAATTAAAAATTATAATTTTTTTAATTATTCAATATCTATGGCAGCGGTTTTATAACCGCTGTCATAGCCATGCCAACCGTTGCCATAGGTCCCTGGTACAAATGGTACCAACCGCTGTATTAGACTTATGACAGTGGTTAAAAAACTGCTGCCATAGATTACCTATGGCAGCGGTTATGTAATCATTGCTATAGATAACCTATGGCAGCGGTTGCATATCCGCTGCTATAGATCGATCTATTACAGTAGTTTATAAACCGCTGCGATAGGCTATCTATGGTAGCAATTCAAACAACCGCTACTATAGAGCTACAGCGACGACTGCAGTAACAACGGTTAAATAATTACTGTCATAACCTATGACAATAATTTTTTGGGCTACGGCAGCATAGTCTATGACAGTAATTTTTTGGATTATGGCAGCAGTTAAATAACCACTGCCATAGTCTATGACAGTGATTTTTTGGACTACGACAGTGGTTACGAATTACTATCGTAATCTTTTTTTGTAGTAGTGTATGTTCTTTACCTAGATTAATGTCTGACTAATTAGAATATGACAACCTTCTATGCTAACCTTCCTCTTGGGTTTTCTTATTCTTTGGTGACTCTGTACGTATGTGCATTACATTTAAGGCTTCATGTTTGAACTTTTACGGTGTTAGTATAAAAATTCAGAACAAAAGTAGGATAAATCAAGAAGAATTGGAAAGCTAATATACCTTTCAGAAAAATTCGTTAGGAACAAAATTTAAACATTAAATTACACTAACAGAGAATCCAAACTTACATATGATAAATTTATATCATGTATGTGACAGTCGTTGGTCACCTTGTTTGCTTATTATTTCTGTATATATCATAGGTTATCCTTTTGTATGTTCATTGTTAATTAACAGATACATGTAATCGACCACATCTCTAGCTCTGTACAGTCTTCCTGTACACGTCCAATCACACTGATTTAAGTCAACCGACATAAACTACTACACAAAAAGTTCATCTCAGACGAACTAAATGAAGTCTGTAATTTAACACACAACAAAGAGAGGTCAACCATGGTAGAGGGATTGAAAGAAGGGTGGGAAAAGGCTCGCGGTCATCTCAGTAGGTTGCCAGGGCCATCGTCTTAGCAGGCACTCCTTGTTAGAACTTAGAAGGTACCGTTAATCTGAGTCATCTCGGTAAGCGGCCAGCACCAGGAGGGCCAAGATCTAAGCGGTAGATTGCATTAAAAATCTGATCAAGATATCAGAAGATATTGATATAGTGGTGAGATATCGGCTTTATCCTGTTGATAAGTATCCTATACCGATGGAAACTAATGTTTGTGCACTATGATCAAATACTTGTTCAATGAATGCAGAAATATGCAGCTACGACATCCTGTTTATGTACTGCTTCGTGCTGTGAAAGTTACAAACACCGTCTGGAGCAAGCAAGACCTAGTAAGACACGTGGCAATGACTGCTAACTCAAACATACGTGCGCGAGAACTGGTGCAGGAAGAGGGGAAGCAAGCAAGTGCACAAAAAAAAAAAAAGAAAGAAAGAAACATCAAAAGGCACACAGCATAAAACTTTCAGCAAGACAGACAAAACTAATCAAAGCACAAGTAATCCGAAGCTCTAAGTGGAAGCAACGGTGGTTCCATCGTTTTCTTCTTCGGTCTCCTTGGACATCTCCTCCAACGACTTCCCCTTCGACTCCGGCACGAGTAATGAGAAGAGGAGTCCCAAAAAGTTGGTCGCCACGAGGACGAAGAGAGCGTTCCTGACGCCGATGCCGGCCGGGTATCCCTTCTCCCTCTTCGCCGGGTCCTTGCTCTGGGCCGCATACAGGAACCCGAAGGCGCCTACGATCGCCCCCGCCTTCCCAGACGCCGCCGAGATCCCGTGGCACGTCGACCGCAGCCGGGCGGGGAAGACCTCCGCCGGCACGATGAACGTCGTACTGTTGGGCCCGAAGTTGGCGAAGAAGAAGGTAAAGCCGTACATCACCACGAAGCCGACATGGTTGTGGGTCCAGTGCTCGTACGGGATGGCGAGGGCGAGCATGAAGACGGTCATCATGAAGAAGCCCATGATCTGAATCCAATACCGCCCCATGACTTCGATGAGCGCGACGGTGAACCAGTAGCCGGGAACGGTGCCGCACAGGGCGATCAAGGTCTGGGCGCAGGCAATCCTGAAGACTTCTTCGATGGCGTTCATGGTGGCGGGCTTGGGGATCCAGCCGATGGCGCTGAAGATGTCCTTCTGGAAGAGGTTCTGGCTGTAGAAGGCGATGTCGAGGAAGAACCACGTGCTGGTGGTGGCGATCAGGTGGATGCCGTGTCGGCGGGCAAATTCCTTGGAGAAAAGCCCGAATTTGTTTGCCTGGTCTTCGACGAGCCTCTGGGCCCTCTCCACGTCCTCCTCGATCTCGACGTTGAGCACCTTCGACATGTCGGTGGCCGCCAGCTTTGCGTTCTTAGCGACGAGGGCGGTGTATCGGGCGGTCTCCGGCATCTTCATCCGCCAGTAATAGGTCAGCGCCGCGGGCAACGCCCCGAACATGAGGATGATACGCCAGACGTAGTCGGCCTCGGGGACGGTCGAGCCGGCACGGTCGACGCTGTATGGAGGGACGTTGTACTTGTTCTTGAACCCAGCCGACACGATGAGGGAGATGATGCCGCCGATAAGGATGCCGAAGCCCTGCATGGCGAAGACGGCGGCGATGAAGGCGCCACGGGTGCGCTTATTGGCGTACTCGGACATGATGGTGGCGGAGAGGGGGTAGTCGCCGCCGATGCCGAAGCCGAGCCAGAAGCGGAAGAAGCAGAGGGTGGCCATGGCGCCCTTGGCGGTGTGGCTGAAGGAGAGGCCGGATGCGACGGAGCAAACCACCATGAGGATGAGGGTGAGGCCGTAGACCTTCTTGCGGCCCATCTTGTCGCCAAGCCAGCCGAAGAAGAGCTGGCCGGAGAGGGTGCCGCAGAAGGCAACGCCGTTGACGGCGGCTGACACGTTGGGGGGAAGCGAGCCTGGTGAACTGGAGTTTGGGTCGAAGTAGTAGATGCGACCGAGTAGTTTGGTGATGAGGGAGATGCAGAAGAGGTCGTAGGCATCGGTGAAGAAGCCCATGCCGGCGATGACGATCGCCATGAAGTGGTACCACTGTGTTCTGGCCACATCTAATGCGTTCAAGACATGAAGCTGCTCCCCGGCCATGGTGGTGATCGTTCGCTGCTCCTCCCTGTTTGCTTCCTTCCAGTTAAATCTATCCCTGAACGATGTAGAACGGTTTTTATAATTTCTTCCTGTAATAACTAAATTTATATGTCATAATATCAATAAAATATAATAATATATTTATATTATAATTTAAAATTATAATTGAATAATATAACTAACAATGTTGTAACAGTATAATATATATAATGAATGCAATATAAGTAATATCAATATAATATAATATATAATATTCGTGTGTATATATATATATATATATATATATTGATTTTTTTATTGGATTGAGGAGTATTTTTATCTCTAAATATTAGCCTAGAATCACTGTTTGGGGTACTTTTGGATACTCAACCTGGAGGATGGGTTTCTTATTACTCAGTTGAACAATAATTTAAAAAGTAGAAGTGATTTATGGTCACTGCTATATAAGATCATTATTTTAAATTAAATTTAATGATCTTTTCATTTTTATCCATATCATCGTTAATCTTGAAATGATCATCCTATTTTAAATGTCCCCAAAGTCAAAGGATACTTATAACAACTAGCCATTAGACAGTTAAAAGTTAGGTTATAAAATAATCATGGGCCGGCATTATTAAACATGCATCGTTGTTTTCTGGTACTACCATTTAGGATATATAATTCATTTGACACCACCCGAGTAACTTATACGATTATAACTATATTATCTTTTGATGATAATTATAACTATATTGTCATGAAGTAGTTACACAGAAATTTTATTATGTATGATAGAGCAAATATTTCTCAAAAGAAAAAAATATTTTAGATACAATAATATCATTATGATAATCTTGTGAGATATTGAAAAATAATAGTAATCCTATATTTCTTCACAGTCAAAAATTTATAGAAAGATAAATGCTACTCGATGGTGATATATATGGCTACTTATATTGCACCTACTCTATAGACGATTTTGTCGAATATTTTTATTAAAATTTTTGGTGTTTTATTTGCTGGTTCATCAATATATATTTTTAGATTAATTTAATAAATTTGATCTATAAATAATAATAATAATAATAATTTATTAAAAAATAATGGTAAAAACAACGCTGGAGAGAGGAAAAATCTGGAACGAAGAGACGGTGGCCTAAACTTTTTCTTTCGTTTCTTGTTAGGAAAAACAACGATCCAAACTCGAACCGAACAGTATGATGAGGAAATAACGAAAGCCAAGGCAGATAGAAGTCACCTAGCCAGAGAGAGGAGACGGCGGAGGGAAGAAGGGTGGAAGAGCCGAGGAGGAGATCGAGGACCGGTGACTGCCTTCTTTCCCGTATGGTACGGCCGGTTATTTATAGCAAAGGTAGAATTATATTTATTTCGCGTCAACTATCCCGAGGCAAATTGCTCCGGAACTAAAAGAAGCTTCTGGAGTTGTCCATAAGATAACACGACATTCAACTACAAAAAGTCAATGGCTTTGCATGTCAACTAGATCACGTCCCCATTTTTGCATCCACATTATCAATTTAGGATATCCAGCATTCTTAAAGTCAATTCTTTATTTAACAATTTTTCTGGCTTTTTAATACATTATATTATGTAATATCTAGTTTGATATTTTGCATTCGCTGTGAGAGGCCCTAAGCTAGAATTAATCTTGTAAAGCTTTACAAATCGTTATTGTGCTAAGAGCCACGTGGTCTTTCTGCCCAAAAATACTTCTGCAGCGTCTAGTAGTAGGAATTTAGGATAGAAAAAAGTGGATATTTATGCCCATCCCTTAACTAGCCCATTAGCATTGAGAAAAGAGTGAATAAAATTTAGTCAGTATTTTGTGATTCCAATAATTATCGTGGACAGTTTCAGCATACTTTGGAAAACTCTTGCTGCTCTTATGTTGAAGGATTTTCTTGGATTGCGACTAAAGGCAGGCAATCAACAGTTGATTACATGGTAAAGAGAGGGCAGCTACTTCCTTTCAATTGTTTTATATAATGAATCCTGCTTCCATTTGTTCTATTTATCTGCTTCTACTAAGCAAATACCTGGATGGCTTGCTTCATTGCTCTCGGCGTGGTCTAAGATGTCCGGATCTGATTGTAATGGTTGTTTGGTGGTTATTATGAAAAGAAAGGAATGGAAGGATTTTCAGGCAAATTTGGTACTATTGAGGACATAAACAAGGATAAGTTTGACTCGTTTCTACTCGTGAAATGAACTATGGTCATTCGATTTTTTTTTTTTTTTAAATTTCAAAAAACCATCTTCCTTCGCTAATAGATATTACTGAAATACTGTTAGGTTGGACAAGGGATTACATGGTGAGTAAGTGGTTAAATAGGCGAAGGTATAAAAAAGAAACCTCCTTTTTCATAGCTAATGTTACTCATACCCAGCCAATTAACTAAAATTGAGTAAATTAAAATTGTGATAACCCAAATTTTGGGCCCATGAGCCAACTTGAAGAGGCCTAGATCCATGGGTTGCATGTACTCGGCATGTGCTTGGATGGAAAGAAGACTCTGATTGGAGGTCTTCTTATTCTTTCCTGATTTTGATGGAAATTAGAGTCTAAGCCTACCAAATTCAGGTTAAAAAACCATAGACCCCATTTACTATAAATAGTCTATCTCCTTCTCCTTTAGACTTCATTATTGGTTTCTCAAGAAATTGTCATGAATTTCCAACTTTTCTTCAAGTTTTTTCTTTGGATTTCATTGGAAAAAAAATCATTGAATTATCCCCTTAGCCTCGCTGGACTAAGTTAACCACTCTACTCTTCCTTCTCTTTCTTTTTTTGATCTTTTAGTTGTTGCCATTGCATGGATTTGGACCGATGAACTACTGGACCAGGCATGAACAGCGCTTTCCTATTCCCAGCCTTTTTTCCCTTGTTTTGCTTTATTGACTATCGCCAGCCATGGCCGTGGTCAGGGTTGTCAGTGTCATCACCATCGAGACGCTTCTATAGGTAACCAGTTGCCAGCCTCCCCTTATCGCGTTTGAGAGGAAGAGAGGGAAGAAGTGGAATGCTTTCTGTTTTGAAGAAGAAGAAAAGAAAATTATTTTCTCTTCTCTTTGTTTTGTCTCTCTTTTCTCTCTATCATTCTCTTTCTTCTTTTTTTCTCTAAATGGATCTTGAGATTTGTGGAAGAAGGATTTAGGGGACTTGATGGTAGACCCCTGGTGTACCTCAGTATGTAGAGGGTTCTGGATTTAAATGGTCAGTGCCAAGCATCTTTGAAACCTCATCATTGATGATCCTATCTTGTCCTTCTTACTTTGATCTGACTTGTTTCGTGATCCATTGGTTGTCCAGATTGAAACCACTTAGATTATTAGATATTGTTACCTAGTTTATTTTATCTTTAATTTGCTTTATAATTAGTTTTAATTATTATAAATTCATGGATATTGATTTGCGATGTTATAGCAATACAATCAACTGGATAAGAGGATGTTGAGCAAGAGGATTTATGTTTTGATTCCTAAATCAAGAATGAGTTGGATTTTTATAGATTGATTGGTCATACTAGGTATGAACTAATAAACAATTGTAATTAAATTTATCGTTAATAGATATAAGAGTTCTTGGACACAAACACAAATATATAAGTTCACTTATGTACAGGATGGTTTTGGTTCTCATAATTAATTTTGATGGATATGTGATTATTGGTATTGCTACTTTATTTTTTGAATTATATGACTATATGGATATGCGCTTGTATTTTTAGATGTTTTAGATTATCATACTGGTTATTGAAAATCTTGAAAGAGTATAATATTATATATTATTATTTTGGGTATGATTGCAATTTGATAATGGTTAAGAAAGGGTGTCAGATAGCCACATTAAATTATGAATATCCTCATCATAGGTGGAAATATAGCACTATGAATAATTCATTATAGACAGGAACATGGCACTGAGGATAGCCTGCTATAGATCGAAATATTGCACTATGAATAGTTTGCAACGGATAGGAGTATGGCACTGTGAATAGTCCTGCCATGAGCAAGAATATGGTATTTAAGTTTGTTAGTCTGAAATTCTAAAGATAATTGTTGATTGATCTGAATCATATTAATGAGACATAGATGAGAAAATATGAAATCATAATTAAGTAAAAGGGTTTTACTTAATGATATATATGGCATATGACTTTTGAATAAGATAGATATTTGATAATAAATATGCATATTTTTGTATATACTAATATGGAGTTATACTGAATATTTGACATAAGATTTTATGGTTTATATATTTTTTTAATATTATTTATCTATTATTTTTAAATTATATTATTATATTACTATGAGTGTATAGCAATTTCTTATTTTTGAAATGTAAAACTTATAATCCTCTTTTTATTTTCTTTTGTAGAGTTATAGGATGCATGCATTTGGCTATGGTTGAAAAAATTGAATAGATAGAGCATTATCCATATGAGTGGAATGATTGAGTTTTATAAATTATATGAGTTTTGTTATTTATTAAAAAAATATTTTGTTATAAATTGAGGTTATTATTATTCATGGATTTTGAGGATGTGCTGAATATTTTAGGCCTTGCATATCTCTAAGATTTTACCTTAAAGAGTATGCAGTTGGTAAACTTGGATGCCGGGTTTGAGGCATGACAAAAATAAGATACTTCGATTATTATGGGCAAATGACTTTGTGTAACGGAAGCTAGCATCACCATTTTTTACAACAAGGAATGTATTGGAATAGTTATCACATGAATCAATGTCCAACATTCAAAAAGTCAAATACCTTTTTTTTAGAAAAAAATTCCTGACCTTTCGTACATTTTATTAAGATAATCTTTGCATTAGTTCTTTGAATCTAAAGTAGTTTAATATTGCGGCTTGCATATTTGGGGAAGGTTAACTTTTTTTCCCTGACCCTTCTTGTTTGGGGCTTTCGTGCCCATATCTACATGCTCAGCTGACTGCCCGCATAGCTAAAACTGTACCATGCTGGCTGGGACTTCTAGCCGAATTCTACCCGTTTCGAACCGAACATTCTTCCCGTTGTATCTAAATTACCAAAGTCAAATGCTCCGTTTAACGGGTGCATTGCATTCATTATCAGAAAAAAACTAGCCGATCACATCACAGTTTTATTATTTGCAACTGGATTTTGAATTTGGGACAGTGACTGTATAAATTGCCTATTAAAAGCATTGATGCCCGTTGCCGAAAGAGAAGCATTCATGTCAACCAGTTGCAAAGTCAATTCCTCTCTCTCACACACACAATTTTTGTACTTTATACTAGATCCGTAATTTAACTTTTTCAAAACTTCGGTATTCTAGTTTGCCTCACTCTCACAGTGAAAAAAATTGCTTCTTTTCCATCTCTTCTTTATTGACTCTCCTTTATTGATGGCATAAATAAGGGTGCAAACTTGCATTCTGCCGTAGACCATCCACCCAACTTGTACATAAGCCAAACCCGACTAACCCAATACACAAATAAATCGGTAACATAGATATTTATATTTCATCAATTATGTATTTATATAGTTATATTTTATCTTACCAAATTATGTATAAGTAGGTAAGAAATATCAGTCCAACAAATGTATCCTTAAACTTTTCTATTAATTTGATAAACATAGCATATATACATAAGCCAACTTGATTTGATTAATTTTGCATATTCAGTTTAAAATTAGGATTGATTGGGTTAAGTTAGAGATATTTCAATCTGAGGTTCGACCGGATTGAAATAAAATCGAAAGATTTAGAGATAGGTTTGGGCTAGGGTTTTTCTTGACCTAACCAACTTTTTTAAGTTGCATCCGTCCGACCAAGAGCCGAATGGGTAGAAAGCTTTCCTGCTTTACTAATCATGCCTTGCCAACTTGGCTGAGTATATGGTGTCGTGAAGGTTTAAGTTTGAGCTGGTTGAGTTTAGAAAAGAAACCTATCATAAGAAGGCAGATTTTTTTATTTTTTATTTTATTTTTTTTATGAAAGAAGATGGTAGATGTTTATATTTTCAGAGAAAATGTTAAAGGTATCCGCTCCGGTCGTCGCCTCCGAAGTGGTTCCTTAACAACTGGCATTAATGTGGCATTAATGGATTGGTCCTATCCCTCCTTACACCAAGCACAATTCTGAGTTGATATACATTGTTTTTGAACTTGGCAGGATGTCATGTATTAATATCTTCATTTTAGAAAATATTTTAGATGCTTACTGCATGCTAGGCTTGCTTTGCAATATAATCATGTAATTTCTTGTTAAACAAAAATTTAAAATAAAAAGATTTATGATTTATTATATTTTAGAAATATAACGGGATGCTATAGGAGGTGGCGATGAATTGGATCCAACATTGGCTAGAATCTTTCAGCTTGTACCCCTAAATGATTGGTTGATCGTTATGATCCGAGCTAATCTATTTGACCTAAACCTAGTCTAAGCATAATTCAAGAACCGATCGATTTCAAAATTGCTTGGAAAGAGTTAAAGAATGCTATAATTGATTTGGTTGTATAGATTCGCATGGAAGACCCAAATTATGCAAAAGAGTTTTGCATTGAAGTTATCCAAAGTATGGATATTCTTTTTGAATATTTAATGAAATATAAAGATGGAAAGACCACTAATTTTGAAGTGGTTTCAAAGATCAAGCAAGTAGAAGATATATTTAATATGGGTGATTTACATTGTGCCTTAGTGGTCAACAAGGCTTTTGTTGCACAAATGAATTTTGAAACTACACTGGAGATCAAACAATTAGAAAACTCCATATGTAGGAGTCAATTGTATTTAGATATGTGGAGCTACTTGACCGTTGACTTAATTGATATTTGTTTTGAATTTTGGATCCTTACATTTCATCTACATTGAATAGCCCACTGTTTGTAGCTAGGACTTCTAATCTGATTTAATTTTTATTATTTAACCATCAACGAATGGAAACCATCATAGCCCAGAAATGGAACTTTCCTACAACCACTTACTTGGAACGTCATTCCGTGAGCTTGCAAGCTAACCATCTGACGTGCAACAATGGAAACGCCTGCGGAACTAAACAATTGATTGCCACAAGAAATCTCTGGATGATTTTTCCGAGTTAGCACAGAATTGCTCAGATTCTTACACTCATATCCTTCACAAGGCATGCAACCATCAGCTGATTCGCTCGCATGGCTTCAAGCAACAATCCTCTCTGTATTCCAAGAACAAAGACTCCTATGCTACGGGTGCTAGTTCTATGCACGTTATATATCTATGTAATTTTTTTTATTCTTTTTTTCGCAATTGCTTGGTCGATCTACTATGCGAAATATAAATTGTGGCTGTTCCCATGGCTGTCACCCTCATTATATTGAGCTTGAGAGGAAAGGACCAGCCTCAGTTCTCGACTATTTAGTTCATGTAAAATTGTGGGCGACTTTCTTTTAAAAGAGAAGTGGCGATGGCTCTTGTTTTGAGGGACGTGATAGCTGGTGCCTTCTGTGATGATGTAATACCTTGATTGCAATTGGCGTAAGTTACTACTAAACGGTGATGTTCATACTGCCTCTGAGAGGAAGATGATATTGCTACATACCATAAAAGGTGATGATTTACCTTTTATGTTCTTTCCAAGAGAAGGTATTAAAGTTAAGTCTCTTCATTTGTGGCTAATATTATGGTAGGTCAACGACAAAGATCGATGGAATGCAGGCAATATGGAAGGACAATTCTGAAGCCAGCCCATGGATTATCTGAAAATTATTCTACTGGCGGATTTGAAAATGATTTGACTCTGAAAGGATCAATGAGTTAAATTTAATCAAATTAATTAAGTGTGTACTTCCTTTGAGGACTAACGGACCGAACGCTGCGTGGCTTGAGCCATTGCTAGCTTTTCCTTCGCATTTGGACTGGGGAGTCCCTTCCTTTTTCTGTGGATTTTTTTTTTCCCCTATACGCAGAAAAGTTTACCCCACGTTCTGTCTTTCCCCGAAAGCCGTAAAATTTGATTGAGTATATGAAAAATAATTGAAAAACTTGATGATTTTATCTCTATCGTGTTCCAAACCTAATATTCAAATCAAATATGTGATAGCCGTATACTTTTTAGAGCAAACTCTAAAAAATATACCAGGCCTACAAGATCACTTCATTGTTTGAAATTTACATCAGGCCCATCCTAAATTATGTTTCCTACCACATTGAAAAAAAGAAAGAAAAAAGGATCGTGAACTTTATAGTCCAATAAAAATTCTATCATATTATATTAATATAATAATATAATTTAAAAGTAATGATTAAATTATATCAAAAAGAGATCATAAGCCATAAAATTTTATATTCAATATAACATAATTAATTATATAAAATTAAATATCAAAAATCATGTACTAACAAATTTATCACCAATATCACATATAAATACATATAACTTATCTTTTATATTTCATCATCATTTTTTAAATCAAACATTATTTTTTAGTTTGGACTAATCATGATTACGATTTGGCCTGTGATTGACAAACTAGAAACCATGCTTTGACCCATGATGGCAATCTATAATAACTGTACTTCAGCCCATAGTGATAAATCAAATTAGCCGCACTTTGACCTATGGAGGTAAATCAGACTAGCCATGCTTCAGCCTATGGTGGCAGTTTTAGACTAGCCACACTTTAGTTTTCGATGGTAAACTAGGATGTCATGATTCGGTCCATGACTGATAATTCAGAATGTTATCATTCAGCTCGTGATTGGCAATCTACATCATGGCTAGTCCAAATTCTCTTTCATAATTAATAGATTATTCAATTATTTCATATCATATGTTTAACTTAATTTCAACCATGCACTATTTTATTCCTAGTAATCACATAGCCAACATATGATACAAGTATATTATAAAGAACCATATATTCAACATAAAAACATAAATTAACATGCATAATTTAAAAATTATTTAAATATATAGATAATTATGTAAAAAGATCTTTATCTTTATTGATTCCCAATTAATCTCCTAATTTCAATCAGTACCTCAATTTTGCTCAAAAATCTCTTGTCTGAAAGATTATTCTCTTACAAAATCAATCTAAATATTAAAATAAAATATAAATTATTTAATTTAAATTTCTTACGACTCGTCAAGATCTACTCCAAGTGCCCCTAATTTTAATTAATTAATTTTTTAATTAATTAAAGAAAAAAAAAAAAGAAAGAAAGAGAAGAGAGGCTCCCTTTCTCTCTCTCCTTCTTCTTTAAACAGGGCAACCAATCTCCTGTTTTCTCCTTCCTCTCATCACCCAGTTATGACTGTAGCACCAAGCCAGGGGCCGATGTCACACCTCATTGATTAGGAGAAGTCCTCAACAAATTTGATGATTAAGCTACCGACAGTCGACAAAAAAATAAGGAGAAAAATTAGAGAGCAAAGAAGACTATCCTCTATGAATTCGATGGCTTTATTGGACCAAATCTGACGACGACAAGATTAGAAGAAAGAAGAAAAAGGGAGAAAGCTTTACCCCGGTCCAGCGACACTCACAGCGAGAGATCCGACGACCTCTCCGGTGGAATCTCAAGAAGAAAACTCAATGGAAACTCTCGATATTCAAGATGATTTTTCTAGCAAATTTTTAATGGAAAACAAGGTAGAATAGAGGATCTCTATTTATAGACTAAAATTCTTTTTTTTTTTGGTGAATCCGAGCCTTTTTCCCAATTGAGTCGGATAAGAGGGAGGGAGTCTTCCGTTCTTTACCTCACGCGCACCTGCACATGTGAGGTTTTTCTTTTCTTTTTTTTTTTAAAGATGGATTATTACATTCTTTCCTCTTAAAATAATTTTATTCTCGAAATTAATGTCCTACAAGTCAAAATCTTAAGGGTACAAACTTTTTTTTTTCAAGCTCCAAAATAATCTTTTTTATTGAGAAAAAAAATTCAAATCCTTTATTATAACACCTTTGCTTAAATTATCATGCTTTCACTGTATACTCTGATTTAATCCACCGAATATCTCAAGTTTGCTAAATAAGTTTCAAACTAGTAAGATCATAAATTTATTGATCCTTAACATTATAACATGAGATACAAATTATCCATCAAACCCTAATGATTAAAATACTAAATTTTAATATCACTTATGTCATAGTTCCTATTGATCTTAACCTTATACTTAAATACCACTTAAGTCATAGTCCATAATGACCTTTAACCTATGCTCTGATACCATTTTGTCACATCCCGAACCCAGCATTCGGATCAAATACGTGATGGCCATACACTTTTTAGAGCAAATCTTAAAGAATATGCTAGATCGATAAGATCACTTCAATGCTTGAACTCCATATCAGACTCATCCAAAACTATGTATCCTACCACACTGAAAAAGGGAGGAAAGAAGGGTTGCGAGCTTTATGGCCAAATAAGAATCCCATCACATTATATCAATATAATAATACAATTCAAAAGTAATGATTAAATCATATTAAAAAGAGATCATAAGTCATAAAATATCGTATTCAATATAACACAATCAATTATATAAAATTGAATATAAAAAATCATGTACTATCATAAATTCATTGTAAATATCATATATGAATTCATATAAATTATCTTTTATATTTCATCAATATTTTTTAAATCAAGCATTATCTTTTAATTTGGACTAATTATGATTATGATTCGGCCCATTACTGGCAAACCATAAACCATGTTTTGGATCATGGTGGTAATCTATAATAATAATGCTTTGGCCCGCAGTGGCAAATCAGACTAATCATGCTTCGATCCATAGTGGCAAATCAGACTAGCTACGTTTTGATTCACGGTGGCAAACCAGAATATGATGATTCGGTCCATGACTGGCAATTCAAAATATTATAATTCAACCCATGACTAGTAATCCATATCATGATTAGTCCAAATCCTCTTTCATAATCAACAGATTATTTAATTATTTTATATCATATGTCTTATTTAATTTCAACCATTCACTATTTTATTCTCAACAATCACATAGCCAACAAATGATACAAGTATATAATAAAGAACCATATATTCAATATAAAATCATAAATTAATATGCATAATTTAAAATTTATTTAAATATATAGATGATTATATAAAGAGATCCTTATCTTTATTGATGTCCAATTAATCTTCTAATCTCAATCTGTATCTTGATTTTGCTCAAAAATCTCTTGTCCAAAAGATTGTTCTCCTATAGAAGCAATCTTAATATTAACATAAAATATAAATTATTTAATTTAAATCTCCTACAACTCGTCAAGACCCACTCTAAGTGCTCCTAATTTTAATTAATTAATTTTTTAATCTAATTAAAAAAAATTAAATAGAAGAAAGAGAGAGAAGAGAGGCTCCCTCTCTCTCTCTCCTTCTCCTTCTTCTTTAAACAGTTCCCCTTCCTCTCATCACTCGGTTACGGCCACAGCACCGGGCCAGCGGCCAACGATGTTATACCTCGTTGATTAGGAGAAGTCCTCAATAAATTCGGTAATCATAGTTGCCGGCGATCGGCAAGAAAATAAGGAGAAAAATTGGAGAGCAAAGGAGACTATCCTCTATGAATCCGATGGCTTTATCTGACCAAATACGATGACGACGAGATTAGAAGAAAGAAGAAAAGGGAGAAGGCTTTACCCCGGTCCAGCGACACCCACAATAAGAGATCCAATGACCTCTCCGGCCGAATCTTAAGAAGAAAACTCGATGGAAACTCTCAATATTCAAGATGATTTTTCTAGCAAATTTCTGATGGAAAATAAGATAGAATAGAGGATTTCTATTTATAGACTAAAATTCTTTTTTTTTTCCTAGAGAATCAGACCCTTTTTTCCAATGGAGTTGGAGAAAAGGAAGTCTTCCATTCTTTACCTTACGCGCATGCGCGTGAGATTTTTCTTTTTCTCTCTCTTTTTTTTTTTATTCTTTTTAGGTTGGTTATTATAATTCTTACATAGATCAGACTCTAACGAAAGAACATTCTTAACAATGAGTTCAACGAGCACCTTTTTATTTTTTATTTTTTTGATAAATAGAAGAGCAAGATATTCCATCTTAGTTACCTAACTTTATTTTAGAATAAAAATATTTATAAGAAAGAAACAACAGAAAGTATAGTTACAAATAAGACTTCCTAAAATCACAAGAGAATAAAAAAAATAGAGGCATAAGATTGCTCATAGCAGGAACTAGCCTCTTTAAAACAGTGAAAGAGCAAAAACTCGAGTTGAAGACAGGGAGGAGCAGAATTCAAGAGAAAATTGAGAAGTTGCAATATTGCTTAATGAAGAGGAAATAAAGACTAAGAAAAAAGTTTGAAATAATCAAAATATAGAAGGAAAAAATGCTTCTATAAGAATTTGATTGCAAATTCTTCATCATGGTCTCCAAAAATGAGAAAGCCCAAGAGCTGCAACCTTTTTTAAAGAATAGGAAATAAAGAATCGAAAGAGAAAAGGCTCAATAATCAACATGCAGCAGGGAGCATGCCTTGATGAGGATTAAGTTGCAATTCTTCGTTATAGTGAGAAGGTTTGACGAGACTAAGTAATTCAATGAGATGGATTGAAAGGATCGTTACATGAGAAAGAGTGCAGTAGCAGCAATAATGAATATTGGGTATCAATGAGAGCGCGTAGATGATTTCTCCTTAGCTGAGAATATAATCTAAAAAAATTAATTTTTTTTTTTTTTATCTGAGCAAAATATCGATCAATCTGAAAGGAGCGTCAAAGTTTTTTAAATTTTCTGACATGCATGTCTGGTACGGTGACGGGAGGAATCGAAACTTAAGAAACCCGTCCACAACCCCTTATTGTTACACGTGGTTCCACAGGAAGACTGCCCCTCATCTGAGGTTAAAAAAATAATTTCACGAATTGTAAAAATCTCATGGCCTCTGCCTACTTCTCCCTCCTTTCCACAGTTTGGATTCTATCAGGTGCACTGCAATGGCCGTGTATTGGTGAATGCATGCCTTCTTATGCATTTTTAATCGGACGGCTTGTAAAACCAGGAGTAATCCAGAGAGTTCTTGATGAGAAGTGATGGTGAATCAACAATAAAATTACTCCCAGCAGTTTTGCCTGAGCCTCCCTGCCGTAAGTGCCAATATCTTCCTCTCCTTCCACGATGAAGAGGACCTCCACGAGTGACGACTTGGAATCTCAATCACAAAGATTAATCAAATAATATTATTTAAATTTTTCGATCATATAAGCATCAATAATATATTTTGAATATAATAATATAAAATAATGATATAGTAAAATCATAAAATAATATTTATTTTTTGCAAAATCAATCTTATAAAATAATATAAAAGATTGGTTAGAAGAATCCTTTGAGAGAAGCAAAGAAATCGATTTATACTTGGTAGACCGATGTGAATCTTGAAGGTGGCACTACGACACCCTTATAGTGAAGTAGCAATGGGACTACTGATGGTGCCGAAAAGATGATCAATTATTAGTTGGACCTACTCCACATAGACCATAGATTATTTTAACAATACATGTTACGTATTAATTTAATTCTATTTCCCTCATCCTAAGTACCAAATTATCTATCCTAAGCACCACATTATCCATGATCCACTTTGGATCAGATTCAACTAATAATTTCTCTAATGAGATGGCTTTATCTCACACAGTATGCGCTCCTTCTGCATCCAACCCCATCAAATCCATTTTCCACAAAAACCGTTCAAATCAATAAAAAAACCCCTAAAAAGATCCCAAATTGGAGAACGGTAGAGACAGAGAGCTCCACATCTATCCGTCAGCTGCAATCAAAATACGCTCAATTGATGGCCATCCTGTGACGCGAGGTAAATTAAATAGAGGAGGTTGATTGTATCACGGCTGGAGGCAAATTGATGCCACAAAAGATCTGATGAATCCTCAATCCACGGCTATTGTTGGTGGCGGAGAGGATGGAAGTGGATTAAAGGACATCAATTGTGACGCGATGGGCAGCGGTTAGAATAGAGGTGAATCAAAGAAGGTTGACAGCAACTGGATTTAAAGGAGAAGGTGATGGTGGTGGTTATTACACCCCAAATCCATTATCTGTATTGGCTATGTGACACCACTACATAAATCTCAGAACAAATCATCAAAATCATGCAAGACTATAAGATGACTCTATCTGCTTGAATACATAAGATTATGCATCCTACAACTCTAAAAAGGAAGAAAAAATTAGAGTTATGAGTTTTACATCCTAATAATCCCATCGCATTTATATTAATATAATAATATAATTTAAAAATAATAAATTAGTGGTATAAAAAAAATTATAAGTTATAAAATTTTATGTCAAACATCCAATATATATAACTCCTCAGTTACATAAATATATATCATAAATCATATATTATTATAAATCTATCATAAATATCATCAGTGTATTCATGTGACTCATAATTCATATTTTATTTAACATATTTCAAATTGATGGTTGTCTTTTAGTTTTAGGCTAATCATGATTATACTTCGACTTTTGACTGCCAAATCATAAACCACGCTTTGGCCTGTAGTGGTAAATAATAATATCTATACTTTAGTTCGCGATGGCAAACCAAAAAATTCGCATTTCAACCTATCATGTCTTGAACCCAGTACCCGAGATCGACCATGTGACATGGCTGCATGAACCCTAGAGCGATGCCCTAGAGATCATGTAATGTCTAAAATAAATTCAAATATCTTCAAAATAATTAAATAAATATCAAAAATATTAACCAAGTCGGTCCATCAAAAGAAAAAAATCAACTTATTCAATTACAATAATTCAAATGTTCAATGGTATCAGAAAATTTAACTAACTAAAGTACTAATAATTTCAATTCTCAACCTCTCGCCCATTTATCCGAACTAAACTTTTTATGTCTCTGAAAATAAAAATAATATAAGAATATGAGCTTTTTAGCTCAGTAAAAATCACTGTGCACTTGCACCCTTAATAATAATTGAATTCAAAAGTATAGTAAAACACGAATTCATATATCAAATAAATGTGTATCAAATATATATCTTATCAAAAGAGGTATTGCCTGTTAGATATATATGCCCTAGAAGCCAGAATTGGCTGACACTTGTAATACACTTCTAGGGGCAAAATTATAATTTTGACTATAATTAATGAAATGGATTATTTTCTATCACACCTGTGTATTTAGTGTCTGTGATACATCCTTTGAGTTAATGGTAATGATAATTCATATTTTCAAGAGTTGAAAATTTAAGACATGAATAATCATTATTAACTCATAAACAGCTCCCGACCATAGGATCATCACGAGGATGGTGATTGATCCGGAAGGTTGTTGTACGATCGCTTCTCTTTAGTAGATGAGTCTTGAGTCTACGGTGTGGAGACACCAGAGCGAGAGTACAGGATACTCGTTAGAGAACGAGGGCACTGAGCGTGACCACCTCGAGTAGTCATTAGGGAAGTCTACCTTCTCGTCAATGACTGACTCGATGCTGCAGTAGTGTGTCTGGTTCTTTGACCTGAGATGCATCGGGCAGTTCACCTTGAGGGTGTTATAGTTTGACTACACCATTACTCGGTCTCCTAGCCATATGGAACCCTGAGGTGTATGTTGGCTATGAGCATGTTCATTGTAGGAACTGGATTGCATCAAGATGGATCTATCTACCTCGGTGGTAGAGGAGCAGCCCTATGATAATCATGAGAATCAAGTCCTGAAGCCCATGGCCATGGCAGAGTG
This sequence comes from Cocos nucifera, assembly GCA_006176705.1. Taxonomy (NCBI): domain Eukaryota; kingdom Viridiplantae; phylum Streptophyta; class Magnoliopsida; order Arecales; family Arecaceae; genus Cocos; species Cocos nucifera. The sequence goes on along the minus strand of QRFJ01003777.1, from coordinate 12,161 downwards.
AAATAATAGAAAGAGTTTCTATTTAGATTTTCACATTGGACTCGAATCGAATGATTACATCATATGACAGAGACTAGGGTTTGACGAGTTTCACCTTAACCCTAATCTGATCGGGGCTCAAGATAGAAGAACTTAATCACACAGGTAGCTGCACCAAGAGGTTCGCATTCAGCTCTGATGGGTTGCCACCATATACTGCTAGGTGTCACTGGTGGATTTTGGGAGCAATTAGAATGATTTAGATGATCGATCATTCTAGCTGTTCGAATCAGAAGAGTTCTGATCCATCGAAAGGAGTTTCGATGATGTCGATGATAGAGATCATGACATATCCCATTACCATACAGAACTGAACCTAACTGGGTCACACAAACAAGGGTTTGAATCTGGTGATCATCAATTGAACTGATCTAGTTCAATTGATCTGAATGAGATTCAATTAGGTTCAAGGAAATCGTGCTAGCACTCGATTGAACCTAACGTTCTTCTTTTACTATCATAAATAAGTTGTCCTGACTGAGCCAAAGGAGTTTGTGCTCAATCAGAGGCCTTCATATGGTCTGACTGGAGGTTGTCCAAGTCAGAATAGGTTGTCTTATTTGTAAGACATTACCTGCCATTTTTGGTCACCTGCCATTTCTTGTTCTTTGACTTTGGTCAAAAGTCTACCTTTGACTGGTCAAAACGTTGACCATTGACCCTTTGACTTTTGACCACATGTCATGCACCTATTGGAGAGCTGGTGGGGGCCTGTCCCCCTGCCAGAACCTGGCAAGGAGAAGGGCGCACGCCAAGGGTGGCGTGAGCCCAAGTTAGGAGGCGCCTAGGAGTCCTTGTTGGACAAGGACTCCATCTCCTTTTGGATTCCAATCAGAGTTCTACTAAGAATCCAAGTTTTGACTGGTCTTAGGCGCCCTCTAAAGGAGGAATCCAGGGGTCTCTATTCCAACCAATCAGATTTAGATCTGATTTCACAAAGGGTTGTGATTGGTTGAGAGGAAGAGGAGTTGGATCACAAGAGTCTATAAATAAGACCCTGCGCCCAACCCTAATTCCAAGTGAAAGTGAATGCAATTAGACACGCCCCAAGGCTGCCTCTCCCCTCCTTCTCCATGCCATAGTCCTTCTCCCCTTGCTCTCCACGTCCAAAAGAGTTTTGGATTTAGGTTGGTGCGATTCAGATCAAGAAAGGCGATCAAAAGCAAGAAGGCTGCGCTGCTGCAAAAGGACGACTGCAGATCTTCAAAAGAGTTTTGAAGATCCTCCAGATCAGATCCAGATCTAATTTTTGGAGGTGTGATAGAGAAGAAGAGGATCTCCAGATCCAACCCGAGTGGATACTGGTAGAGGCCAGGTGCTTGCATGGCTAAGATCCAGAACCTTCCGCTGCAATCAGGATCATCTACAGGATAATAGGATTACCCAAATCAGGTAAATTAAATTTGATTTAATTTATCTTATTTTATTTTATTTATTAAAATAATAAGAATCAGATCTGAAACATATCAAGATCTGATTGAGATCAAGAGAAAATTTTTGAAATATATCTCTTGATCTAATCAGATCTGGACGAACCTGGATCGAAAAATCAGGATTTTCCTTCATTGCCATCATATATCCATGTGTAAAATCTTTTGATTCAATATTTAATCCATAACTTATCATATTTTGTTCTTATCATACTTTCATATTTCTTAACCTTTTTTTTTGATTTTGGACTAATCAAGATCATGCATCAATCTTGATCTGATCCAAAATCCTATGCATAAGCCCGTGGGGATTCTCTCAGGCATGAGCTCCTGGTGGGCTATCTCAGTCTTTGTCTAACTAAAAATTTCATACATTAGCCCATGGGACTATCTCAGGTATAAGCGCCTAATCGGCTATCCATATAATGATGTTAGTCCAAACTATATCTTTTTCATCCAATTATTATATGTTAACTTCATCAAATCATTTCTAAATATACAATATGATCAAGTATATCATGCTCATATAATCATATCATCATTCTCTAATACATATATATAATGTACTCATGCAGAAAAACCATACAAGAATAATATATCTCAAATATTATAAACCAATCAACACAAATCCAATGATATAACCAATGATACAAATACAATGATAGAAATAATGTAATACCCCACTCCTGACTAAATTCGGGTGACGGTGCCATACCCCAACCCTAAATAGGACGAAGGGAATTACTAAGCTATAGCTAAGCTGATCTTTAACATTGTTTAGTAACCTACTTTTATTTAAGCTGATCAAACCTTTATTCTTCAACACAAGCATTTTAATTTAAGTTTCTTAACTTACTAAAATAAATATCCTAATTTAACTCATCACTTCATAACCACAAGCTCAACATTTCATTTATAAAACCATACTTTACACATACATTTCATTCATAAAACCACCCTTTTAATATATGCCATTTCTAAACAAATTAAAACATATATATATACACATAACAGTTTCTGGTTAACAATACAAAATATAATACAACTCAACCATATCAATCATCTCTTTCTTTTTTATACATGATCAACTTCTTGTTAAAAGATAACTGCTGATACACATGCTGAAATATTGTTTTAAGCTATGATACTCTAAAACTGTAGTTAGAAATAGTGAGGGGTGAGACTTGGGAATCTCAGTAAGTAAATAAACTATCTAACAATAGAGAAAACAAAAATCTTTAGCTTTGTTATCTCATATAACTTTTAGAGCTGAATCAATTAAAAGAACTTGCAAAATTATAAATTGAAATGTGCCAAACCTAAACGACGCCTTGTAATAATCATACTATGCTCATGTATGCTGCTTATTGGTTCTTACTAGCTGCACCCTAGAGCATCACTTCTAAAGATAGTGGGTAATTACATAATGATGCCAAATGATGCGAATAACCCCCCATGGGCATGCTGATGTTTTCAGTTTGTGATGCCAGCTCATGCTATGCTAATGTTAATGCTAGGATATACCGATAGATTGATCATTTCTATGGATAATCCTTTTTAAAATAAATACTAAATAACTTTCCAAACATTGAAAAACTAAATTTCAAAAGTTGAAAAGTAAAATCAGATTATTTCTAATGAACATGAAATCTCATCTCGAACTAGACATACACATATGCTAAATAACCATACTTCTGAGTAAAATTTTCATAAAATTCCTTCCCTTTCTCATGCTTACACAACTTAATATATATAAGCTGAGGAATGCCAAAGTTTGCTTCTTTCCAAAATTAATCTTTTTCGTAACATAATATGATAAGAAAACACCAAAGTTAAATATGAGAACCACTCACCTCAACTGGTTATTAGCTAGTTGGCTAATTCAAAGTACTTTTTTCAATTCTTTCTTTTCCCTATATCATTAATAAATACTGATTAAACCCATCCTATGTGATTCAAGATTTGAACTACACATACCTTGCTTTCATGCTCTTATTTTGATCTTTTAACTATTCACTTCTACTTTATCTTTCTTACTTTAGTTTAGGTTTAACTAAATTTTATCATAACTTAGGAATCTTCAGACATTTAACTCTATTTCCATTCTCATATATGGTTTCAAATTCAACTAACACCATTTCAACCCATAGCTAAACCATTTAAATAATTTTAGCACCATAAGTAACGTAATTCATCTTTAAACTCAACTTAAATTGCATTACTTAACTTGCTAAACCCTCAAGTCTGATAATAAGAATTGAAAACTCAATTGAAACTTAGTTTTAGAAATCAAAATCCTTACCTCAACAAATTAGAATTCTACTGCTACCAACATAAATTCCTTCTTCTTCAAACCAGCTACCTTTCTCCTTCAAACTAACTCACCATCAAACAACCACTTCCCAACTAATTTTCTTTTATTTTCTAACTAGAAATATGACCTCTATGAGCTCTCTTCTCTCTCCTTCTCTTTCTGCAAACTTTAGAACTCATAACAATAATAATAGGAACCTATGGCTTATTCTTTGAAAATGAATAAATTAAATAAGAAACTTGCTAGGTGTCAATTCATAAAGAATCCATCCAAATTCAAATTTGCTAGGTGTTGACCAGATGATTTTCTAGCTATTTATTAATACTCTCAAGCTGCTCTGTCATTCCTTGAAAAAATATTTTAAAAAATATAACTTAAAACATTTTTGACTAAAACCTGCTCCTAGAATTTTCTACGATGAGGATCGATACCTTTGAAAAATGAGTCGACACCTACACGCAAGATCTTTCTTGAAGAAAAATCCTGATTTTTTGGACCAGATTCGTTCAGATCTGATCGGATCAAGAGATATATTTCAAAAAATTTTCTCTTTGATCCAGATCAGATCTGAGATATTTCAGATCTGATTCTTATTATTCTAATAACAAAAATAAAATCTAGATAAATTAAATCAAATTTAATTTATCTCGATGTAAGGTAATCCTATTATCCGTTTGATGATTCCGTAAGCAGTGGAAGGTTCTGGATCTAGCTACGCAAGTGCCTGGCCTCTACCAGTATCCACTCAGACTGGATCTAAAGATCCTCTTCTTCTCTATCATATCTCCAAAAATTAGATTTGAATTTGATTTGAAGGATCTTCAAAATAACTTTCGAAGATCAGCAGTTATCCTTTGCGGTAGCACAGCCTTCTAGCTTTCTATCGCCTTTCTCTTGTCTAGATTGCACCAACTTAAGTCCCAAACTACTTTGGGCGTGGAGAGGAGAGGGAGAAGATGGGCTTGGCATGGAGGAGGAGAGAGAGGCAGCCCTTGGGCGTGAAAATTATTTTGATATATCTTTGAGTTGGGCGCAGGGTCTTATTTATAGACTATGCGTGATCCAACTCCTCTTCTTCTCAACCAATCATAATTCTTTATGAAATCAGATCTAAATCTGATTGGTGGGAATAGAGTCCCTTGGATTCATCCTTAGATAGCACCTAAGACCAATCAAACTTGGTTCTTAGGAGGAATCTATTTGAAATCCAAAAAAGAGATGGAGTCCCTGTCCAACAGGGACTCCTGGGTGCCTCCTGCTTGGGCGCACGCCACCCTTGGCATGCGCCCTCCTCCTTACCAACTTTTAGCAGGAGGACAAGCCCCCACCAACTCTTCAATAGGTGTGCGACACGTGGACAGAAGTCAAAGTGTTAATGGTCAATATTTGACCAGTCAAAGGTCAACTTTTGACCAAAGTCAAAGGACGAGAAATGGTAGATGACCAAAAATGGCAGGTATTGTCTTACAAAATAAGACAACCTTTTTTTGATCTGGATTAGGCTCTAGTCAGAACCAAGTGAAGGCCTCTGATTGAGCACAAAACTTCTTTGGCTTAGTCAGATAACTATTTAATGATAGTAAAATGAAGAAAACGTTAGGTTTCAATTGAGGACTACAGATTTTTTTGAACCTAATTGAAATCTCATCAGACGAATTGAACTGGATCAGTTTAATTTGATGATCAAACCAATTCAAACTTTATTTGTGTGACCTAAGTAGATTCAGTTCTGTATAGTAATCGGAATAATGTCATGATCTCTATCATGCGATACGAACTTTTTCGATGGATCAGAACTTTTTCTGATTCACACTAGAAAGATCGATCATCTAAATCATTTCTAATTGCTGCCAAATCCTCCAAGTGACACTAAGCAGTATATGGTGGCAACCCAGTGATGCTTAATGCCCAACCTCTTGGTGAGCTTCCTGTGTGATTTAAGTTCTTCTTATCCTGAGCTCCGATCAATTAGGGTTAAGGTGAACCGTCAAACCTTAGTTTCTATCAATATGAATGTAATCATTCGATTCAATTCGATTGAAAACCTTAAATAGAAACTCTTTCTATTATTTTATCTGCCATGGCCATGGGGTCTTCTAAAACCTGATTCCTCATGATCATCATAGGGGCTGCTCCTCATACCAACCGAGGTAGATTAGATATCCATCTTATGCAATCCAGTCCTATAAGAACATGCTATAGCACAACATAACATCCAGATTTCGAAATGGCTAGGAGACGAGTATGATAATAGTCAAACCTATAACACTCTCAAGGTGAACTACCGATAGCACCTCAGGTCCAAAGAATCAGACACACCAACTGCAAGGCAACGATAATCATTGACGAGAAAGTAGACTCTTAATGACTATTTGAGGTAAGTTACGCTAGTGCCCTCAGTTCTAACGAGTACCTATACTCTCGCTTTGATGTCCCCGAAATCGTAGGCTCAAGATCTCAAATCTACTTAAAGAGAAGCGATTGTACATCAAACTTTTTGGATCAAATCACCATTCCTCGTGAATGATCCTATTATGGTCGAGAAGCATTTTATGAGTTATATATGATTATTCAGTCTTAAATTTTCAACTCTAAAAATGAATAATATCATTACCATTAACTCAAAGATGTTATCACAGACACTAAATACACATATGTGGATAAAAAAATAACCTATTTTTGATTATATGTCAAAAATTATAATTTTATCCCTAGAAGTGTATTACAGTGTCAGCCAATTTTGGCTTTTTAGGGCAAATATCCTAACAATCTTTCACGCTGTGCTTAAAGTTAATTGGCCTTACAAGTCCTACAGTCCGCATCTTCTCAAAATGGGCTTGGATCTTTCTCTGGCCCAACGACTTTGTAAATGGTCTATACCACATTAGCTCTGGCGGAGTCAAACTCTTTCTTGACCCGACTAACCCTTCTCGAGGTAATGCGCAAATAAGGTGGTATCGGCCGCTCGATAATGCTTGATTTTTGTGAGAATCTACGCTCTTTAGCAGAGCGATATGGTGGGCCATTGTTATCGCATACAGAGGATTGCATCTGGGCATCTACTATGTTCCAATTTCCTACAGCATAAACTTTTATACTAGAATGCTCCTTCACAGCCTCTGATGCATGAATATCTCATTCTAGTGGGAATCTGTTATCATAGTTTTGCTTTAAGAACTCTTTCAGCTGACAGCAACCACCATTGCAACACAAACAAACTTCTCAATGTCGACTTTTGATTATCTACATCGGACATGAAATCCCGAGTTCTGTGTTCCCTGTGACTTGGAGTTCTACCCGTATACCAAAGACCAACATCATCATCCTTATAGTTCTTCTTAAGTAACTTAAAATACATTCATAGAAGTCCAATGTTCTTCATCCTGAATTTGACAGATATCTGCTTGTGACACTTACAGCATGGGCTATATCAGATCGTGTACATAGCAGCATACATGAGGCCCCTATTAACAGAAGCATAAGGATCTTGCTATACAATTCTAATTTCCCAGGTGTTCTAGGGCACATCTTCTTGAAAAGATGAATACCAATGTCGAAGGATATTAATCCCCTCTTAAGTTTTCCATACTAAACTCCTTTAGTACTTTTCTCTAATGTACATCTTTTGTGAAAGTTCCTAGCATCCTATTCGTCTAATCCTTAGACCTTAATTCCTAGAATAAAGGATGCTTCACCTAGGTCTTTCATGGCAGAATTCTTGCGACAATCATCATATTTTGGAACTGTGCGTCAATATTGGAGTATCATTTTCTGATAAAGAAGGATGTCATCACAATAACAAATACGAGGAAGACACAGCCTCCACTTGATCTTTTTAAAGATACATGGTTTCTCTTTCATTTTTTGATGAAATTAAAACATTTTTGATCACATCATTGAAATGAAGTGTTTCAGCTCCGAATGCTTGATCTAAGTCCATATATTCGGACTTTTGCCAAGCTTGCAAATTTTGTGATCGTATCACTGATGTAAAAACCTAGCGCTAGTTCCATATAGGATATCTTCCTCAAGATATTTCATTTAAGAAATCCATTTTCACTACTCATTTTGTATATTTTCATAATTGAAATAAGGCTGGCATGCAAGCAATGTGCGAGAATTTTTAGCATAGCCACTGGAGAAAAGGTATCCTAATAGTCAATGCCTTCACGTTGATTAAATCTTTACTCACATATCTAGCCTTGAATGTCTCACAATTCCATCTACACTAAATCTTCCATTGAAGATTCATTTACACCCAATAGGTACTATACTTTTCTGAATGGATCTTCCAAGATTCAGACTGGGTTTGAAGTGCATCGAGCTCAATTTCTTCTACTACAATTGCCTTTAGCCATTTCTCCCGAGTCGATATCTGATATCAACTTCGTTGTAGATTTGATTTAATCAGCGCATGACACTTACACTACGAGAATTTTCTCTAACTTCTCTGATAATAATACCTAAAGTAATCTTTCAAGGAGAACGAAAAACTCTTTCCGATCTAACGAGGTGGGAAGGAGGTAGTGTCTTATGTGGCTCAAATTGATTTTGTCCAAATTGGGTTCTAGCTTGTTAATCTTGTGAACTTTCTCATCAAGCTTATTCTCTCTTCCAATCACTGTCTTGAATAAACTATTTTTCAGATAAGATGGCATGTCGACCCACAATCACCATTGTGATTCTTCTGAAATGTAGAAGATAGTATCCTAATAGACTCTTTAGATACCAATGGAATCAGAGCCTCTGATGGATCTATAACTTAACTTATCCGTTATTATGCTTTTACATGAGTCGGATAACCCCAAATCTGAGATGACTCTAGACTTGGTTTCTTAGACCGTGTCAATAGCCTTATATGGTTGGTAAAATAACGGTTTTAGAGAGAATCCTATTCAAGTTGATAAAATTTGAAACTTAAACAATGAGTGTTTTCCAAAGAAAATCAATGGAGGTTTCGTGAAGCCATCATGGATTGGACCATATCCAATAGAGTCCGATATTTTTCGTTTGAAATCTCGTTGAAGTTGAGTGTATTTCTGGTGGAAGTCCATTGAGAGACTATGCTATTTCCTTTGCAGATAGTCCAAAAATTCTCTACTAATATTCACCTTCTCGATCTATCGAAGAACCTTAATAGATTTTTCAGTTTTAATTTTTCTACTTCATGCTGAATTCTTTGAACTTTTCCAAAATTTTCAGAACTTTGGTGTCTCATAAAGATACACATTACCATAACCTAACAGATCATTTCGATAAAATATAGAAGTAGAGAAATTGCCTCTAATCGGCACATCAAATGGACTGCACACATTATATGTTATAGGGTAAGGGAGATCTGTGGCCCTTTCCCCATGTCCTACAAAAGAAATTTAGTCATTTTTCCTTGAAGATAAAATTCATAAGGTGGATAATGACTCGAAAGTTCACAGACTCAATAAGACCATTTTTTTCTCCAAACTTGTTGGATGCCTATCTTCTGCTATAATACCTAAATCTCAGGTGCATAGATATCTATTCATTTGGACTATCCCTAAGGTCCATATTGGCATTTCACTTTTGCTCGATAGTTAGAACAAGATACAATCAATATGATAGCTGATAAAGATCGTTAATAAGAAACCTTTAAATTTTTATTCTTTCAATAAAAGAATTATACAATGATCCTTAAAGAAGGTAATCACAACTAGCCTTCTAGTGCTAAGCCATGAAATAAGAAATCAAATCCTGTAGTGCAGGCACCATAATAAACAGTCTTTCAAAATTAAGTTCTTAAAACTAGATAGGTAATTGAGAGGAGTATGTTTCCACTGGCCTGATGGAAATCCTGAATTTTTCAGAATCAGTATCGTTCAGTATCTGATCGGATTAAGAGAATATTATTTTCAAAATTTTTTTCTTTGATCCATAAGCAGATCTGAGATATTTCAGATCTAATTTTTTTATTCTAAATAATAAAATAAAAAATTTAGATAATTAAATCAAATTTAATTTACCATTGATGGTAGGGTAAACCTAATTATCCATTGATAGAATCCTGTAAGCAACGAAAGATTCTGGATTCTAGCCATGCAAGATCCTAGCCTCTACCGGTATCCATCATATTGGATCTGGAGATCCTCTTCTTTTCTATCACGCTCCAAAAAATTAGATCTAAATTTAATTTTGGAAGGATCTAAACATCTTTCGAAGATCAGCAGTTATCCTTTGCAGCAGCGCAGCCTCAAAGCTTTCTTGTCGCTTTCCTTCATCTGATTGCACAACCAAAATCCCAAACCAACTTTGGACGTGGAGAGAGAGGAGAAAATGGTTAGCGTGGAGAGTGAGGAAGCGAAACACAGCCTTGGGGCATGAGATTTTTTCAATTCAATTTTAGATTTATTTTAAAGTTTGGGCGTAGGGTCTTATTATAAGACTATGCGTAATCCAACCCCTCTTCTTTCCAACCAACACAACTCCTTATGAAATCAGACCCTCTAAATCTAATTTTGTGGAAATAGAGTCCCTTGGATTCATCCATAATGACTGTCTAAGACAATCAAACTGATTCTTAGGAGAAAGTCTAATCGAAATCCAAAAGGAGATGAGTCCGTATCCAATAGGGAAATTCTGGCCCTCCAGCTTGGGCACACCCCAAGGGTGGCGTGCGCCTCCTTCTTCTGCAAGGTTCCTGGTAGGGGACATAGCCCACCACCGATCTCTCCAATAGGTGTGTGACAATATGAAAAGTCAAAAAGTTCAATGGGGGTTCCAATATTTGACCAGTCAAAGGTCAACTTTTGACGCAAAGGTCAAAGGACGAGAAATGGTAAGGTGACGAAAAATGGCAGGTATTGATTAATTATAAATAAGAATCCCTTTTTTTGATATTTGGATAGGCTTCAGTCAGACCAAGTGAAGGCCTTTTGATAATAGCACAAATCCTTTGGTTCAGTCAGGACAACTATTTATGATAGTAAAAGAAGAACGTTGGGTTCATCGAAGTGCTAGACAATAAATTTTCTTGAAAACGCTAATTATCTCATTCAGAATCAATTGAAACTAAATTAGTTCAATGAATATCACCAAATTCAATACCTTATTTTTGGATTCCAGTAGATTTAGTTCTGTATGGTAATGGTGATAATGTCATGAATCTCTATCCATCGACATCAATCGAAACTCCTTTCGATTGATCAGAACTCTTATTTGATCGATACAGCTAGAATGATTGATCATCTAAATCATTCTAATTGCTCCTTAAAATCCACTAGTGACACCTAGTAGTATATGGTGGCACCATCAGAGTTGAATGCAAACCTATTGGTGGCAGCTATCTAGGATTTAAGTTCTTCTATTTGAGCGCCAATCAGATTAGTTTAGGTAAACTCGCCAAACCAAGTTCTGTCATATGATTGTAATCATTCGATCAAGTCTGTGTGTAAAATAAAAATAGAAATTCTTCTATTATTTCACTCTGCATGGCCATGGGCCTTCTGGACTTGATTTCATGATCTCCATAGGCGCTCCTCACCACCGAGTAGATAAGATTTCATCTGATGCAATCCAGTTCCTACAATAAACATGCTATAGCAACATATACTTAGGATTCGAATTGGTCTAGGAATCAGTTATGGTGTAGTTCAAACTATAACACACCTCATGGTGAACAAACGTGCAACCTCAGATTAAAGAATCAGACACACATCTGCAGCATCGAGTTAGTTATTGACGAGAAGGTAACTTCTTATATGAAACTATTCGAGTGTCACGCTCAAGTTACCCTCATTTGCTCTAATAGTACTGTACTCTCGTGCTGATGTCTCTCACACGCATAGACTCCATGACTCAAATCTGGCAAAGAGAGCAGATTTTACAAACCAACCTTGCCGAATTAATCACCATCCGTGATGATCTATGGTCGGAGCATTTATGAGTTAATATATTAATCATGTCCTTAAATTTTCAACTCTGAAAAATGAAGATTATATTACCATTAACTCAAGATGTATCACAGCATAAAAACACAATATGATAAAAAATACACCATTTTAATGATAATAGTCAAAATATAAATTTTGCCCCTAGAAGTGTATTACAAGTGTCAGCCAATTCCTGGCTTTCTAGGGCATATATACTAACACGCCACTGCATGCAACTCTTGCTCCATTTTCGATCATTAGGATCATGTCTCAAGTCTCTCAGCCTCCTACTATCCTTTAAGAATCCTGCAATGAAAAGTGCACATAACACTAGAACTAGAGTCAAGCACCTCCACTGAATGCAGAAAAAAATCTAGGTTAGACTCATAACGAGCATACCTTCAGAAGGAATCCTTCCCTTCTTGTTCTTTAGGGTGGCAGTAAGTAGGGGCAGTTTGCTTATCTCTCTCCACAACA
>QRFJ01003776.1:98573-155635 GCA_006176705.1 Cocos nucifera | reverse complement strand
CAGATCAAAGAAAGGCGATCAAAAGCAAGAAGGCTGCACTGCTGTAAAGGACGACTGCTGATCTTCAAAAGAGAGTTTTGAAGATCCTCCAGATCAGATCCAGATCTGATTTTTGGAGACGTGATAGAAAAGAAGAGGATCTCTAGATCCAGCTTGAGTGGATATCGGTAGAGGTCAGGCGCTTGCATGGCTAGATCCAAAACCTTCCGTTGCATACAGGATCATCAACGGATAATTGGATTATCCAAATCAGGTAAATTAAATTTGATTTAATTTATCCTTATTTTATTTTATTTATTAAAATAATAACAATTAGATCTGAAACATCCCAGATCTGATATAGATCAAAGAAAAAATTTTTGAAATATATCTCTTGATCTGATCAGATCTGAACGAACCTGAATCGGGAAATCAGGATTCCCTTCACTCTATTCAACCTCGACCTCAGTCTCCTGAATCCAATAGGTATACGATCGAAGTTGAGGGTTACCCCTTTTTTTTCTCTTTTTTCCTTTCTGATCATACTTTTTCTTCCTTTATTATAGAAATGGACGCCCAGGCGATAGAGATGCTCACAAAGGGGATCCCAACCTACAAGATGAAAGGCAAGGCACCGAATGAGAGCTCGAAAAGGATAAGGGACAACATTTTGAGCTCTGTGGCTCCTGTCAGCATTGTGGATGCCCTCAAAGTTGCCCCAAAAGTCAAAGCTCCTCCTACCTCCAAGCTCGATGCCATCATCGAGGTCATCGAATCTTCGGTGCCACCGAACCTTCCCATCGAGGCCCATATCCTAGAGCCTCCTACCAGAGGAGAAAAGGAGGCAAAGAAGAAGAAGGCCAAAAGGGCCCTAAGAAAGTCCCAACGGAAGGTCCACCACAGTGGGCCCAATTGCTCCGATGATGAGTTGGGGGAGAACCCCTTCAACAATCATGAAATCATCTAGGGTCTGGTTGATGGGTTTACCATACCTGAAGTCATGGATTGGATCATCGATGCTAATGTCAACCAATGTGCTTGGGATTCACTCAGATCCTTTCTTTAGGTAGTCACCTTGTCTTTCTCGTTAAACTTCATAATGCTTCCCCGTCCATGCCACCCTCTTCACTATATATATATAGTTCTTTTTTAAAAAAATATAGATGGGCCACCAACTGCTTGGCTACATTAGATCGTTGAACTGCCTAAAGTTAGAGTTGGTGAAGACCCAAGAGGATCATCAGGCCGAGGTTGAGCGCCTGCTTAAGGAAAGAGATGAAGTTCATCGATCTTTGATGGAGAAATCTATCAAGGTTGAAGGTCTTCAAGAAGCACTCTGCAAGGAGAGTAAAATATCAATGAGGTTAAAGACTACTTTAGTCTTAGAGGAAGAGTAGAGTAGGAAGGCTGAAGTTGAGACTGCCGAACTAAGGTAGCAAATTTCTTTATAGATCTCAGAGGTGATGGCTCGAGCGATAGAGGAGTTCAAGATCTCCCTTGAAATGAGAGATCTGAATGCCAAACTCAGCCAAGAGGCCTTCAACAAGCTCTACGAGAGTAGGGTGGCCAATATGTTTTTCGAGCTTGACCTTGACTTCTTGTACGGAGGGCCTCCTGAAGATGAAACGCTGCCATCCATCGATGCGGCCGATCCCCCTCCTATCAAACCTGTTGCCGAAGAATTAGGACCGACTAATACTAGGCCGGACTCTTCGTCAGCTCCCCTAGAGGTTTGAGACCTCTTAATTTATATTTTTTCTTTTGGTACTAAAAATATTTTGATCAATGAAGTCAAGTTTATTTTGAGAATGAATTTTTCTTCTATGAATTCTATGTGGTGATATTTTCATATTCCAAGTGCAATCTTTTATCGAAGCCGACCTCCTTCCTTAGAGTGTTTCCTTGAAGTCCCACATAAAGAGCCTAAGAAGAGAGGTTCATCATCTTAAGAAAAAATTGGAGAAGACTGAAGACGAGCTTAAGAAATCTGAGAAGAATCAAGACGATGCCACTGTCAAAATTAACCACTTGCATCAATCATCCAGCCAATTATTTAAAGAATATAATACCAAGAAATTTTACCTAAATGAAGAGCTCGAGGTGGTCAAGAAGCATGCAAGTGAGAAGTTCTGGACTTTAATAGCTAAAGCTTACTCCCTTAAAGCTAAACTCAATGAGGCAAAGGAGAAAATTTGGAGGGAAGCTTGGCGTCGTCCACCAGCCAAGAGGAGTCTGGCTGGGATTCATCCAAGAGATTCTCAGAGCTTCAAAGTAAACTTTACACTGCTAAGATTTTACATAAGAATTTTGAGCTCGACCGGAGTAATGAAATCGCCAGCCTCTACCAGCAACTTCAAAAAGTGGATGAGAAGATAGCTAGTCTTAAAAGGTAGTTGACAGAGAAGGCGAAGGCCAACTCAAATAGAGAATTGGATGAACTTTCTTTAAGAAATTCTTTAGAGACCCTATCAGCAACATTCGCAAAAGAATCAGCCAAGCTTTAATAGCTAAAGATTCAACTGGCTTACGAGCGACAAGCTATCAAGGATGCAGAGGTCGAGTTTGATGTTTTAAGAAGATAGTTGCAGGAGTCCAAAGATAATTTTTAATGGGTCAATAAGTTATTTGTAGAGAGCCTATTGAGAAAGAAGAAACTTGAAGAAGAGATCACCAGCTTGAAGCAATCTCTGGTGATGGCAGGGGCACTAGTCTAGGGTCCAAAGAATCGGGTCCTTCTTAAGGCTTCGTCCACCTTATTTCCCCTCCTTTTTTTTATATGGTCTTGCAGACCATTACTTTGTAATGACCTTCAATTTTAATAAAATAATACTTTCTTCAATCATCTCTTCATCTTGCATGGATTTGATGTCTATTGATTTTTCTATTTCCTTCACGTCATCTTTTAATGAGACGACCGTCGAAAAATCTTCCTATCTTGGGTGATCATGAATCTTTATCTATGTTAGGATGAGGTTCTCCTCTTGTTCTTGGTAGGGTTTGCTTTTACTTTTATCAGGGTGAGGTCCTCCTCCTATCCTTAACAAAGTCATTGAAACATGAAAGGATCATGGAAAGGGTCTCTTCCCTCCTACTATCTTAAATAATCGAAGGTCTTCATCCGTATTAGGATGAGGTTCTCCTCCTGCTCCTGACATGATCAGTCTTAATTTTGTCCGCCTATCAGGATGAGGTCCTCCTCCTATTCTTGATGGGATTGACCTTTTTTTGTTAGGGTTAGGTCCTTCTCCTGTCCCTAACAAAGCCATTGGGATATAAAAGGGCCATTGAAAGGGCATCTCCTCTCCTCCTATCTTAAATAATCAGAGGTCTTCATCCATGTTAGGATGAGGTTCTTCTCCTATTCCTGACATAGTCGGCCTTTACTTTATCCTCCTATTAGGATGAGGTCATTCTCCTATTCTTGATGGAGTTGGCCTTTCTTTGTTAGGACGAGGTCCTCCTCCTGATCCTAATAAAGCCATTGGGGCATAAAAGAACTTTTGAAAGATCCTCTTCCCTACTCCTATCTTAAATAACTAGAGATCTTCATCCAGGTCAGGATGAGGTTCTCCTCTTATTTCTGATACAGGGGTTGGCTTTTCTTTGTTAGGATGAGATCCTCCTCCTATTCCTAACAATGCCATTGGGACACAAAAGGACTATTGAAAGGACCTCTCTCCTCCTCCTATCTTAAATATTCGGAGGTCTTCATCCATATCAGAAATAGGTTCTCCTCCTATTTTTGACATGATTGGCCTTTACTTTATCCTCCTGTCAGGATGAGGTCCTCCTCCTATTCCTGACGGGATTGGCCTTCCTTTGTTAGGGCGAGGTCCTCCTCCTATCCCTAATAAAGCCATTAGAGAATAAAAGTACCATTGAAAGGGTCTCTCCTCTCCTCTTATCTTAAATAACTGGAGATTTTCATCCATGTCAGGATGAGGTTCTCCTCCTATTTCTGACATGGTCATCTTTTACTTTGTCCCCCTGTCAGGATGAGGTTCTCCTCCTATTCTTGATGGTGTTGGCCTTCCTTTGTTAGGGCGAGGTCCTCCTCCTATCCCTAACAAAGCCATTGGGACATAAAGGACCGTTGAAAGGGGCCTCTTCTCTCCTCCTATCTTAAATAATTGGAGGTCTCATCTATGTCAGGATGAGGTTCTCCTCTAGTTTTTGACATGGTTGGCTTTTACTTTATTTAAAGATGAACTTCAGTTAAGTCATTTCCTACCATCAGATAATTTTATGATAAAGAAGAAGAGTACTAAAAATAAGAAAATTTTATTATGGCAAGACTATTAATAATTCATTATCAAGTTCTCCGAGTTCCATGGTCATGGGAGTGTCGGCCCTCCAAGCTCCTTTAAATAATATGTCCCTGGTCGGACGATTTTCATGACTTCATAGGGGCCTTCCCAATTTAGGATGAGTTTTTCTTGATTTTAAGGTTGTGAAATATCCACCCATCGAAGTACCAAGTCTCTTATTCTGAATGTCTTGTTGCTGATCCTAAAGTTGTAGTAGTGGGCTACTCTTTGCTTGTACCCTGCCATTCGTATTTGAGTCTTCTCTCACTTTTCTTTCAACAGATCAAGATTTGCCCTAAGGTCTTGAGAGTTGTTCAGCTCATTAAAAGCTTCAACTTGCATTGAAGAAAGTTCAAGCTCGACTGGGATGATTGCTTCTATCCCAAAAGCCAATGCGAAAAGAGTTTCTCCTATTGGCAACCTTTGAGTGGTCCTGTAAGCCCAGAGCATGTGATAATGTTCATCCATCTAGGTTTCTTTTGCTCTTTCAAGCCTGACCATTATCTCTTAAAGCAAAGTTTTGTTAGTTACTTTAGCCTCATCATTTGCCTGTGGATGAGCTACTGATGTGAAGTGGTGAAAAATATTCAAGTTTTCAAAGAATTCAGCAAACTTTGCTCCTACAAATTGGCATCCATTATCATTGATTAGTGTCTATAGTAGATCAAATCTACAAACTATTAACTTATAGATGAAGTTCTGCACTTTGGCTTCAGTGATTTTCGCCAAAGGTTCGCTTCAACCCATTTAGTAAAATAGTCAACTGCCACTAGTAGGAACTTTCACTATCCAAATGCCGTAGAAAAAGGTCTAAGTATATCCATCCTCCATTATGCAAATGACTAGGGGGCACCCAATGGTGTGAGCTGTGAAGTTGGTTGTCTCTGAATATTTGCATTTCTCTGATACCTATCATATTTTCTCACATAATCCACCACATCTTGGTGCATTGCTGGCCAATAATATCCTTGATGGAGTAACTTATATGATAAGGACCTCACCCCCAAGTGATTTTTGTAAATTCCTTCATGAACTTTCTGTAAGACAGTCAGCTTTCGAAGGTCAGAGACATTTGAGGAGTGGTAGGGAGTATGACCTCTTATATAGTTTATTTTTATATAAAATATAGCGGAAAGCTTGGTTTCTTAACTTTTGAGCTTCTTTGTGGTCTCTAAAAAGAATTCCATTCTTGAGATAAGTAATCAATGGGTTGATCCAACTGGGCTCCTGATCAACTTACATTAGTGCCTAGGGTTCTTCCGAACTTGGGTGCTGTAGGACTTTAAAAAGAACTTTTAGCAATTCATTTGAGGCTAGAGTGGCTAGCTTAGAGAGGAGGTCAACTTTATACTCTGCTCCATTATATTGACAAGAAAGTTGAAGCGTAAAGCATATTCAACTATGACCCCTTCTAGATTGATGAGAATCAAGCCTACGCCTGAGCATTAGATTAACCATCCATATACAAAGCCTAGAAGCTTTTAGGGAGGTTAGCCTTTTCTTCAGGGGAGCCAGGGATAAGAATTTCTTGGTGCTCTGGTTTGGTTGCTTCCAGAATAGTGCACTTCACTATAAAATTAGCTAGTATTTAAGCTTTAATAGCTAGCCAAGGTTGAAAATGAATATCAAATTTGGTCAACTCAATTGCCATTTTGCCACTCTTTCGGAGGTATCAAGTCGATGAAGGACTGCCTTAATGGGTTGATATGTAAGGAGAGTAATAGTGTATCCTTGAAAATAAGGTCAGAGCTTTCTGGCAGTAATCAACAAGATACAAGTTAATTTTTCTAACTTAGTGTACCTTATTTCTGCATCCCTCGAGACTCTGCTTATATAGTTAATCAGCTTCTGGACTTTAGCTTCTTCCCTAACCAGTATGGCTCTGATAGCTACAGAGGACATAGTGAGGTACAAGAATAACTCTTCTTTGGGTTCTAGTTTGGCTAGAAGTGGAGGTGAACTAAGATAGTTCTTTAATTTTTCAAGGGCTTATTGACACTCAGGAGTCCAGTTAAAATTCTTAAGCTACTTGAGTACTTGGAAGAAGGACGTGCAGTGCTCTGCCAACCTTGAAATGAAGTGATTCAAGAACACTACTTTGCCTGTAAGGCATTGGACTTCTTTTATTATCCTTGGGGTGGTCATTTCTTGGATAGCTTTGATCTTTTCTGGGTTGGCCTCAATGTCGTGGTTTGATACCATGAATCCTAAGAACTTTTCTGAAGTTATTCTAAAGGCACATTTTGTAGGATTCAGCTTCATCTTGTACTTCCAAAGGGTGCTGAAGGTCTACTCGAGATCGGTAATGTAATTTCATGAAGATCGACTTTTAACCAGCATATCATCTATATAGACCTTCATGTTGTAGCCAATCTTATCCTTGAAGATTTTATTTACCAAGTGCTGATAGGTTGCACCTACATTTTTAGGTCCAAAGGGTATGACCCTGTAACAATAAAAATCATAGTCAATAACAAAAGCAATCTTCTCCTCATCCTCCGGTGCCATCCGATCTGGAGAAGGCATCCATGAAGGTGAAGAGTTCATGGTCCGAAGTTGCATCCACTTATTGATCAATCCTGGGTAGGGGGTTGCTGTCTTTTGGGTAAGCTATGTTCAAGTTGGTGAAGTCTATGCACATTCTTAACTTGTCATTTATCTTTTTGACGAGAATGATATTTGCAATCCAATCTTGATAAAGTACTTCTCGAATGAATCATACCTTAAGACGCTTGTCAACCTCATCCATTATAGCCTTCTGCCTCTCTAGTGCAAAACTGTACTTTTTCTGCTTTACTGGCCATCATTTTAGGTCTACACCTAGGCGATGTTCTATGACCTCTACGTCAATCCCAAGCATGTCTGATGGTGCCCAGGTGAAGACATCGGCATTTTTTTCCAAGAATGTAACGAGCTGCTTTCTGACTTCTATTTTCAGATTCGAGCCGATCTTCACAGTATGTTCTTTATTTCCATCATTCAAAGGGATCTCTACAAGATCGTCGATGGATTCTTCTCTTTCCTTAGATAAGTCATCATGGGCATTAAGCCCATCCACCAGACAAGGATCTATCAGCTTTTCCTCTTGTAAGGCAATACTATAGCAGTGCCAAGCTAGTATTTGATCTTCTCTGACCTTCCGAACTCCATACCTTATTGATAACTTCATTTTTAGGTAGTAAGTAGAAACCACAGCTTGGAGTGCATTCAAACTGGGCCGGCCAAGGATCACGTTGTAGGTAGAATGGGTTTCGACTACTAAAAAATCAACTTGCGCTTTAGATTGCTTTGGATATCGGCCAACTACTATAGGTAATGTTATTATTTCTTTCACTGGTACTACATCTCCTATGAATCCTACTAATGGGGAGTTCATCTGTCCCATTCAGCTATCAAGTATATATATTTTAGGAAAAGCATTATAAAATAAGATATCAGTAGAGCTTCCATTATCAATTAAAATGTGGCATACATCATAATTAGTAATATTTAAAGAAACTACAACCATGTCATTATGTGGAAGCTGAACTCCCTGGGCATCTTCTTTGGTGAAAATGATGGGTTCTTCAGTCCGCTGCTTTTCTGCCAGCTCTGCCAGCTCATTGGCCTTCCGTCATTGATGTCCCTATGCGATAGTGTTGATGATTCTAAGGAAAGGTTGATCTCCTTATGGCTCATCCCGTCGAGATGGTTTAGGCTATGGTGGGGCTCTTGAATGATCTTCTCTTCTTTTTGACCAATGCTTTATGAATCGATCTAGCCGACCTCTTCTAATTAGTGCCTCGATCTTATCTTGAAGCTGGATACACTCTTCAGTATCATGACCACGGTCATGATGGTAGAGGTAGTGCTTATTGGAGTTGTGCTTGGCTAGATAAGTCTACATCCTCTCCAGTCCTGGCAGCTGCTCCCTTATTTCCATCAGCACCTGGGTCTTTGAGACATTCAAGAAAGCATAGTTGTTGAATCTTCTGGGAGAAGAGTTTCATCAGGTCCTTCGATCCAGACGTCCCTATCGACAAGCTTGAGGAGGAGTTCGGACTCGTCTGCACTCGGAAGGGGTTTGAAAGCACGATCGAGCTTCACTCAACTTTCTTTCAAGTGTGGGCATGTTGGATTCACCCATTTGCCACTTTCTTACGGCCTCATCATCCTTTAATTTGAAGGCGTCCTCTACCTAGGAATAACCTTTAGCCCAGGCCAACATATCAGCAAAATTCTTGGGATACTTTCTTTTTAGGAAGGAAAGAAGATTATTCTTTTGAAGATCGTCTTTCAGTGCAGCCATGGCTACAGACTGGTCTAAGTTTCGGACCTCCAGTACAGCAGCATTGAAGCAGCTGACATAAGCTTGGATGGACTCTCCTTCTTTCTACTTTATATTGATGAGGAAGTCTGAACCTCATCTTAGATGCCGGTTGCTTATGAAATAAGCCATGAACTAATGGCTCATTTGATCAAAAAAGAAGATCGTACCTGACTTAAAGCTCGAGCACTAGTTTCTTGCTACTTCCTTCAGGGTAGATGAAAAGGTTCAGCATAGAATGGCATTCGGTGTACCATGGAGCAGCATCATCATTCGAAAGGCCTCAAGGTGGTCGATCGTTTCGTAACTCTCAAACTAGGGGAGCTTGAAGTTCAACGGGATGGGCTCCTACATGATTTTAGCAGAGAAAGGAGGATCAATGTAGATGTCATCATGGGGGGATAGGATGGTGTTGGGGGGTTTTTATGCCTACCGAAGACATGAGAACATCGACTAATTGAAGGTCTTCAGAAGGCTGAGGCCGAGGTCCTATCTCAGGCCAAACTTGAGTTCATCGAGAGATAGAAGCTAAAGTCATGATGTAAGCTGGTTGAAGGTCTTTAGAAGGCTGAGGTCGAGGTCCTATCTTAGGCCAAACTTGAGTTCATCGAGAGATGGAAGCCAGTCACAATGTAGGCTAATTGAAGATCTTCGAGGGGTTAAGGATGAGGTCCTAAGTCAGGCCAAGCTTGATATCATCAAAAGAGGAAAGCCAGGGTCATGATATAGGTTAGTTGAAGGCCATTAAAGACTGATGTAGAGGACCTATCTCGGACCAAGCTTGAAGTTATCAAAAGATGAAAGCCAAGATTTTCAGAAGGCTAAATTGAAGGCCGAACTCCTCCATGATGAACTCCTTCAGGATGAACTCCTCGAGGACAAACTTCTTAGGATGAACTCTCTTAGGATGAACTCCTCTAGAATGAGCTTTCCCAGGATGAACTCCTCCCAGACGAGCCCTCCTAGGATGAACTCTCTCTCAGGATGAACTCCTCCAGGATGAGCTCCTCTAGGATGAACTCCTTGAGGATGAACTCTTCCAGGATGAACTCTTCTAGGACGAACTCCTTCAGAACGAGCTCCTCTAGGATGAACTTCCCCAAGATGAACTCTCCTAGGATGAACTTTCCTAGGATGAACTCCTCTGGGTTGTAAACTTTTTCTCTACATGCCATGAGGGTACAATACTTGACATGATTCCTAAGAATATTCTAGTGGGCAAACAAAATATCTTTGACAACCCACTGATCTCCCATGACTAACAACCTACAATCCATCCTAGAAAACTCCAAATCCTTCTATAAAAGGAAAAAAGTGGGACCCTAAGGTATGCAACTCTTCTCTCTCGAACGCTCATCTTCTTCCTTCTGTTGAACAAAAAACTGACTTGAGCATCGGAGGGTCTCCACTAGAGCCAACTTCGGTTGGAAACTTCTCTTGCTGGTACAGTCACCTCCATCCCATCATCGCCGACTCGCTGTCGTTGTACAACTCCAGCGATCTGACCTTGAGATGGATTTTCGCATCAACAGATGGCGCTAGAGGAAGGGCCTTTGAGCCCATTTATGTAAAAATACGAGCGTCCAATGAGAGGAGCTCCATCGCATTGCTCCAATACTGATGAGATTCAGCATCCATCTTTAATAGATCCCATCTAGTCTCAAACTTGGGGGGCTCCAAATAAGAAAGAAATTTCAATTGGAGAAATGATCCAGACAAAGAGGAAGATCATAACAAGGATGATCTAAACTAGCAAAGACATTGTAGGATCCGGATAAGAAATATGATTATGCAAATTTTTTAGTAATATTACATTCTTGATTTTTCATCCATTCTCTTGAGTTTTGGATAGAACCGAGCGTTAGAAGGAGGATCTTCATTTGCATTTTGATATGCTGGGAAAAATAACAACAACCTTTGAAATCCAAAATGAAATGAAGAGACTGAGATCCAGGGAGTGATTGAAAAAATAGAGGGGTATCATAAAAAATTAAAGAAGAATGAAAAAAGGCCTTCTTGGGTTGGCAGTTACTTTGGCATCCTACTATTATACTTATCATATTTTTATTCGATACTATGATATCATTTCTATTCGTTACTCTCATGGGTCATAAATTTTATCTATTTGGGTCAAATCAGAGCTGTATTTTCCAAGCTAAGGGATGTGCCATTTTCTTAGATACTACTGCAACTATTTAGTATTTTTCATACATTGCTCTATTAAATGGGATATGTAGATCCAAAACCTCAGCTACTATTGTGCACCATCTGAACAGTGAATCATTCTCGTCAATTAACTAGAAGATTTATGGCTCTTCTTCAAATGTCATATATTCATACTGATGACTAATGTTTAATTGCTACATACTACTCACAAGTTAGATTTATTATTGAAACTCTACATGCTATTACTTTTGGTTCGATTTCTTATTACCTCAAGTGGTTTTTCACTCAGTCGTGTTTGACACTAGAATCCCATATGCTTTTAATGATACTCCAATTCTCACTATATGCAATTGCATTTGGCTCTTCTCATCCTAGAGCTATTGGTAGATTTGCTTAGATTTTGACTTTTAGAAGGAAGAAAGATGAGAGGGAATGGTGTCCGTAGGCCTCTCCCCAATCCAGGTGACCCAACTAGCCGATGTCCTTCTCACACATGCACTCCACCAATCTCCCTCACGATCCCAGGCAGCGCCGACTTCAAAAAAAAAAAGAAGAAGAAGAAGAAGAAAAAGGGGGGTGGGAGGGAGTTCAATTCCCTACTTTCAAAAAAAAAGAGAGAGAAGAAGAGAGATCCAAGCTGACCTCCTTCTCCCTTGCGATCCTAGCGGCATCGGAGTCTCCCATCGCGATCTCAAGTGGTGCCGACCTCCTCCCACAGAAGAAGAAGAAGGAGGGGGAAAGAAGCACTCGACACCTCTCCGGCTGATCTCCCCTCTCCCGTGCATTCGTGCACGTCTGGCCTACCTCCCCCATGCTCTAGGTGTGGCTGCGATGGCGCCAACGACCTCCTCCCCCGGTCAATCTCCTCCTTCGTGATGCCCCTTCGGTCTTCCCACTCTTAGGCAGAACTTGGGCGTGTCCGGCCAGCCCTCGATGGCTGATCTTCTTCCTTTCGCGCACCATGCACCACGATCGATCTTCTTCCTTTCACGCATCAAGCATGATGGCCGATCTCCTCCTGCGGTGACCCCTCTGGTCTTTTTGCTCCCAGGTGCGACCCACGGTGCCGAATTCCCCTATGGCAATATCGGGTGGTGCCGACCTCCTCCCATAAAATAGAAAAAGAAAAGCTTCTCTATTTCAAGAAACAGAGAAGGAAGAAGGAGGGGCGGGGTTGGCATCCACAAGATTCTCCCTAGTCCCTACGCATCCGACCGATTTTTCTCCTCTCTCTCATGCCCATCGCAGCCATCAGGTAGATCTCCTCTATCCAGCACGTCAGATGCAATGACTCCCACTGACCTTCTTCTCCCTACACCCCAACTGACCCCGACCAATCTTCCCACTCCTGCATGCTCAGGAGACCCCTCCAACCAACCTATTCCTCTTCTTGCACCCTCAGCAGCGGTCGAGCTTCTTGCCCCCTGTGACTAAGTTTATCTCCCGTGCGGTCGAGCGTGCCCCTCCAATAGAGCTCCTTCCATGTGATCGTGCATAGCTGAACCCATTGTAGCCACACCAATATTCACCCGAGTGGTGCCGAGGTCCTCCATTGCGATCTCAATCGGTGCAGATCTCCTCCAAATAAATAAATAAATAAATAAATAAGAGAGAAGAAGAAAAGAACAGGAAGAGGAGGAATGAGGAAGCCAGCTAGTTCTCTCCCCTTGTGCATGCACGTGTTTGGTCAGTGTGGATGAACTTACCATGACGGTGCCAAGGTCCGTGCATCTCTAGCATGGCTGAACCCGCCATCATGTAGCACCCGAAGTACTCAGTGAGCATGGGCCGAAGTCTTCCTGAGGTCCACACTCTCCAAATGTAGCCAAAGTTTGTCATGCATGCATCTGTTCGACCCCTTCCAAAGTTCTTCCATGCGCCTTTCGCATCAAATGGTGCCGAAGCTGACTTGGAGCAACTTCAAAACCATACTAAAAAAGGCCACAACCTCCATACTCTACCCTATGAATTTCATTCGAAGCCAAACTAATACGAAAAAAGAGAGAGAGAAAAAAGAAGAAGACAAAGTCTATTTTGAACCAAGATAGTCAAACAGAACTCGAGTTCTCTCCAAACAGAAAACTCATGGTGAAAAGCTTCCAAACTTCTATCCATTATTATTTTATTATTTTTCTTTTCCTGTTTTCTTTCTTGCAAGGCCATAGGATACCAAAATCATGGCCGAACCTAAAGCCAATTAATATTAAGTTCAAGAAACCAAGGCTAAAGTTGAAGTGAAAATAAATGTTGAAACTGATGTTGAAATCCGGACCCATCCGAGGTCAAGTTCAAGACTCATCTGAGGTGCAAGCAAAATAAATTGAAGATAAAAATCATGCAAATCCAAGGCCAACAAAAGCCCAATCCCATTAAGCTGAGCTCATTAAAAGACCAATCCGAGATCAAAACCTAAGCCAAAGTCAGATCTCAAACCAATCCAAGGTCAAGTTCAAGATCTATGCCAAGTGAGAGCAAGACAAATTCGAGGCTAAGATCATACAAGTTCGAGGTCTACGTAGGTTCAAGCTCAAAAGACTGAAGCTAACAGAAATTCAACCTCAGTATATCGAGCTCACCAAAAAGAAAAAAATCCAAGATAAAGGCCTAAGTCGAGCTGAAGTCAAATTCGAGATAAAGCCATGGTCAGAATCAAGGATAAGCTGAAGCTAAAATCATAACCATGCTGAAGTTAAGATCACAGCCGAGTCAGAGTCAAAATCACGACCAAGGCCAAACTACCAAGCACAAATTTAAACCAAGAAAACATCAAGGCCAAGGAAGCAGACTTGAAAAGAATATTGATCAAAGAATACCCCATTAACCTGAGACGAGATGTGGGGAGAGACCCTACCAACGGCCCTAACGTGCCCCTACAGCCATGTTAGGAATAGGATGAGAACCTCATACTAACATTAAGCTAAAGTGAAGTTCTCGATTACTTAAGTCGGGATGCTGGAAGAGGCCCTTTCAATGGTTCTTTTGTGCCCCAAAAGCCCTATTAGAAATAGGAGGAGAACCTTATCCTAACATTGAGCTAAAGCGAAAACCTTGGTTACTTAAGTCGAGATGTGGGGAGAGGCCCTGCCAATGGTCCTAACGTGCCCCTACAGTCATATTAGGAATAGGAGGAGAACCTCATCCTAATGTTAAGCTAAAGTGAAGACCTCGGTTACTTAAATCGGTATGTGGGGAGAGGCTCTTTCAATGGCCCTTTTGTGCTCCTATAGCCCTATTAGAAATAGGAGGAGAACCTCATCCTAACATTGAGCTAAAGTGAAGACCTCGGTTACTTAAGTCGGGATATGGGGAGAGGCCCTTTTAGCGGCCCTTTTATGCCCCTATAGTCCTGCTAGGAATAGGAGGGGAATCTTATCCTAACATTGAGCTAAAGCGAAGACCTTGGTTACTTAAGTCGGGATGCGGGGAGAGACTCTTTCAATAGTCCTTTTATGCCCCTATAGCCCTATTGAGAATAGGAGGAGAACCTCATCCTAACATCGAGCTAAAGTAAAGACCTTGGTTACTTAAGCTGGGATGCAGGGAGAGGCCCCTTCAACGGCCCAGGTATTTTCCTATAGCTGTGTCAAGGATAAGAGAAGGACCTCATCCTGACATAGAAAAATCCTCTGGTTATTTAAGAATAGGAGGATAACCTTATCCTAGTGAGGGTGAAAATCTTTGATTTCTAAACATGAGGCAAAGATCTGCAAAAATCCGAGCTCTAAATTTCAATATTTGTAGGAATCCGATCTTAGAAGACAAGACCCATAGAAATTCGAACTCCAAATATCAATATTTACAGAAATCCAAGCTTACAAAGCATAGGCCTGCAGCAATCCAAGCTTAGAATGTTAACCTATGCAGAAATCAAACCTTAGAAGATAGAAGTTGGCAGGGATCTAAGCTCAAAAGTCGAGGATAGAATTGAAGACCTTTGAACAATTTTGATAAGAAGCCAGAGGATTCTGAGTCTAAATGACAAAAAATGACATATCTTCAGCAAGTTCGATTTATTATACTCCCTTCGTTCGAACCAAGCCCCAGACTCGAAAGTAGGGGGGCTATTGTTGGGGGGTTTTGTTGCCTACCGAAGACATGAGAACATAGGCTGATTGAAGGTCTTTGGAAGGCTGAGGCCAAGGTCCTACCTCAGGCCAAACTTGAGTTCATTGAGAGATAGAAGCTAAAGTCATGATGTAGGCTGATTGAAGGTCTTTAGAAGACTGAGGTCGAGGTCCCATCTCAGGCCGAACTTGAGCTCGTCGAGAGATGGAAGCCAATCGTAATGTAGGTTGATTGAAGATATTTGAGGGGTTGAGGATGAGGTCCTGAGTTAGGCCAAGCTTGATATCATCAAAGGAGGAAAGCTAGGGTCACGATATAGGTTAGTTGAAGGCCGTTGAAGGCCATTGAAGGCTGAGACCGAGGTCCAATCTCAGGCAGAGCTTGAAGTTATCAAAAGATGAAAGCCAAGATCTTCAAAAGGCTAAATTGAAGGCCGAACTCCTTCAAGACAAACTTTTCCAAGATGAACTCTCCTAGAATAAACTCCCCAGGATGAACTCTCCTAGGACGATCTCCTCTAGGTTGAGCTCCCCAAGGAGGAACTCCTCTAGGACGAACTCCTTCAGGATGAACTCTTCCAAGATGAACTCTCCTAGGATGAACTCCCTTGGGATGAACTCCTTTAGGATGAACTCCTCCAGGATGAACTCTCCCAGGACAAACTCCTCTAGGACGAACTTTTTTAGAATGAGCTCCTCTAGGATAAACTCCCCAAGGATGAACTCCCCCAGGATGAACTTTCTCAGGATGAACTCCTCTAGGTTGTAAACTTTTCCTCTACATGCCATGAGGAGACAATACATGACATGATTCCTAAGAATATTTTAGTAGGCAAACAAAATATCTCTGACAACCCACTAATCTTTAATGACTAACAACCTACAAATCATCCTAACAAACTCTAGACCCTTCTATAAAAAAAAAAAAGAGGGACCCCAAGATATGCAACTCTTCTCTTTTGAATGCTCATCTTCTTTCCTCTATTGAATAAAAAACTGACTTGAGTGTCGGAGGATCTCCACTAGAGTCAACTCTAATTGAAAACCTTTCTCGTAGGTATGGCCACCTTCATGCCATCACCGTTGACTCGCTGCCATCGCACAACTCTAGCGATCCGACCTCGAGATGGATTTCCACATCAATAGGTAGCATGACAGAGTTCCTCAATCCTTTGGTTCATGTCCTGAAGCTTTTGGTTGAGAACATCATCTTGACTAAAAATCTCGGAGGGCCGTTGACTGTAGATGGGGAGAGTATTCTCTGGAGAAGAATCATGATCGGAGTAGGGACTCCCTACATTCTGCTTCCACTTCCTCGAGGTAATGGGCCTGCTGACCCAGGTTAACCTTCTTGGTGCTAGTTCTTGAGGCTCTGGCTGGGATTTTTTGGCTGAAGCATCATCGGAGGCTACTATATGGCCTGCACCATTTCGGTAAGGCTCCGAACCTGCTGCATTAGCAAGTTGAACTACTCTGGATCCACCATGGTCATCGACGAAGGAGGTTGAGGAGCTGATGATGGAGTCAAAATAGATGGATCCAGCTCGGATCTGACGGTGGAAGCAGTAGACCACTGGATGGTTGTCTTCTTTTGGGGCATTTTTAGAGCAAAGGGAGACTAAACGAAAGTGGATTCAAGAAATTAGAAGAGAAAAGAAGGTAGATAGGATTAACTAGGCACTCCTTTGGAACAAGGGCTCAGAGAACCTTCCTCATTCATCAATCCTATTAGTGCAAAAATCCATGAGGATGCCGGATGTAGCAGGAGTAGGAAAGGTGAGGCCACCGACAAGACCTGCAAAAAAAAGTCCAAACTGGAGGTGGGTGGCTCTAGCAGGATCTTCCAATGCTCAAGTTAGTTCTCCAGCTAATTGGAATGGAGTGCTTAAAAAATAGAAAAGCAGAGTAAAGGGAAGGAGAAGAGAGCTTCGAGAAAAAGTATCTAGAGGGTCCCTTTTATATATGGAGCATGTAACAAATTGATGGTAACAATCATAACCATCTGATAGTGGGCTGTTTAGGCCATGTGGAGTTTGTTACAGGGATGAGTTATTGTTTGTCGTGACTCGTAGGTGGTGAAAATCCTTCTGTTAGAGTTCGGATATAGATCGAAGACTTTGATATATGTCGTGGACTTATGTCCAGCCAAACTTCATTGGGGGGCAATGTCTGGTGGCTTTGAAAGGTTCAAAAGCTTCCTGGGCTACACGCAAGTAGGTGCCCCCTAAATTGAGATCCCAAGTTCTGCGCTCCATCCCTCATAGAGCAGTTGTTACATATCAGCGATTTGATGAAGTTCCTTCAGATGGCTCCCACCATCAGGCATGATAGGGATCAAGTAGATCCACGACTGGAAGAAGCATTGTTGGAAGGAGCGCAATTGGAGAAGCTCGTCTACAAGGAGCATGACTAGAGGAGTTTGTTTGAAGGGAACGTGACTAAAAGAGTTTGTTCAGAAGGAGTGCAACTGTAGGAATTTGTTTGAAAGGAGTATAAATGGAGGAATTCATTTGGAAGGAGTACGACTGGAGGAGTTTATCCGAAGGAAACATGACTGGAGGAGTTTGTCCGAAAGGAGTGCAACTAAAGGAATTCATCTGAAAGGAGTATAATTGGAAGAATTCATCCGAAAGGAGTATGATTAGAGGAGTTCATCCAGAAGGAACGTGATTGGAGGAGTTCATCCAGAAGGAATGCAATCGGCCCTAAATCTGTTATTCATTTTTAATCAGAAGGTGAGGTTAGCATAACAATAGTTCTATTTTACTATTCAAGATCGTGTCGCCAGACTTCTATCTTCTATTGAAAGGTTCTATGGTATGATCTTGTTGCTGAGGGGATCGATGGATTCCAACAAGAGGAGGGTCGATGGCTAAGGACTTCGGCCATGGACTTTAGTGGAAGTTATTTTTCTCCCAATAAGAAAAATTTTAAGATGTTATCATATAACATACGTGATAAGCAATGCTTTGCTCCTTTCTCTTATTCAACTGTTGTGGTCAAGGAAAGCAAGATATTCAGAACAATACTTCTTTCTGTGATCCTGCTTCTAACAGTAGAAGCACTCTATCTAATTTGGGTTAACCTAGGATATTTTATTTTTACTTGACTTAGAAGCCCTAGCACGAACCCTTTCATGCTAATGAATCAAATTCAACTTTTGATACTAATTATCAAAGTTGAATCCCATAAGTCATCACTATTTGATAGTGATTGGAGCAATTAGGGCTTAGCCTTTTTTTGTGAGAAAAGCGAACATAGACCTAATGATATGAATTATTTTAAGCCTAGAGACTTGAACTTTAGTCTAAAGGTTCTTCCATTATTTTATTCGAATTGGTAGCTTCTACCTCCAATTCAAAAAATTACTTTAATTCTCTAGTAGGTACTAGAATCCACATAGACTTCACACAAGTTTGACTATGGCCGGTCAACCGATATGCATCTATGAGTAGGTTCTTTAACCAATTATTTCTCCAAACAACTTCTAGTAATTTAGGTTTTGCCCCAGGCTCTTAATCAGTAGGCTTAGGCCTCCACTGCAAGGATCCGATTAGGTCCAACCATTAACAGGACCATACTTGGTGCATCTAACCAACGAATGATTAAGTCCAACTATGGTTGGTCAATCTAACCATCATTAGAGAGACACTTTTAAGTTATCATATTATGAATGATAATTTTATTAATCAATAAGCATCAGGCCTATGGGCCTCTAATAATTATTGAGTTAATGGATCCATTATCATCCAACTTAATGGGAGGCTATGACTCAGTTATCTCCATAACTTTATTATTTTAAGAACCTAATAATTTAGAAGATTTAAATTTATTTATGATTTAAGGATAGAAAAGACATGGACTAAATTGCTCCTACTGACTTCATCAAGTCATGTCCTCCTACTGACTTCTCAAGTCATTAATAAGGACTAGGATCAATTTTAGTCCATGGGCACCTAGATCAGTCTCACTGATTTTCTATGTGATATGAGTTAGCATGAGTCAACGAGCAACCTAATCAAGACCTGATTAACTATATTGGCCAGACATGTGAGATCAATGGGAGGGTCTGCCTAAAGACTTGGTCTCGACTACTGAGCCACGATCAATATCCATTTGTTAGATGTATGGATTTTGATTAACTACAACTATTGAATTGATCTATAGAAAAAAAATGACCTAATTCTAATTAACTATTAATTAGGTTGGATCAATTTTTTAACTTAGTCCATATTTAATCTAACCCTAGGTCTAACTCAATTAAGGATCTGATCAAAGCTAACCCATAACCCTTTAACCCATATTTTATGAAATTAACTTAGGATCTTTAAATCACAAACCTAGAAACTAAACAATCACTTAATTCTCAATTAAGTTCATGGCTTATGGGTTTGGGTTTGGTACATTAGAACTATATTCTGATTTAACATTTGAAACATTTTCAAGTTTTGCAAACAGTTTACAATGAATCACATTCATTTCATGATTTTAGATCTGACTTATTTCATTGTTTAGAATATATCCTAGGATTTTGAATCTAGGATTTATAGAAAGTAAGTTCATAATTTAAATTTCATAAATGGAATATGTCATACATATTCATTCTAGATTCATAAACAAAAACTACATATCAACATATGCAACATCAGGATCTAAATCTAGAACATGAAACATATCATATAGATCTTATCTAAATGATCAAATCAAATCATAAATCAATTAATATTAGATTTAAAATTAAAAATAAATCATAAATTATTTTAGATCTTATCTAACTTATTTATGATTTAGAAAGCACATATTAGGATAACCTCTCCATTGTAAGGGATAAACCTTACAGTAGGACAACCTTATAATCAATATGTATGGCTCTGTATTATTTAGATCTAATCTAAATAATCTAAAGTAGATCTAATATATATTTAATTTTAGATTTAAAATTAAAAAATAAATTATAAAATTATTTAGATCATATCTAACTTATTCATAATTTAGAAAATTATATTAGAACATACTAAGATAATCTTTCCATTGTAAGGGGTTAACCTTACAGCAGGACAACCTTATAGCAGTATATGCGATCTTTAAAATTTTATTTTTAGATTTATTCTAAAGCAAATATAATCATGTCAGATGAGAATCTAGATGCTCTGATACCACTGTTGGATAACATATAGGGTTTCATGCATAGATTTCAAAACTTTTTCGAATTTACAAGCAGTGAAAGACATAGATTAAACATTTTAACCTATAATATGCATGTGATCTAATCACTAAACCCTACATCTAGGATCTACAACATGTCATGATGCAAATATAAATCTAAAAATTAAAACAAGTATGATTGGTATTGATCAAATCAATACCTAGATTTAGAACATTTCTAGAAATCCTAGATCATATCTAGATCAAGAAGAGATCGAATCTCTTACCTTTGCATGGATTGAGAACACCATGGTGAGTCTTGTTGTTGTCCTTACTGCTTGGAGCCATATACATATCTGGCCTCTATAGAAAGTCCACACGAAGCTGCAATATAGATCAAAGGTTTGTCGAACGAAAATCCGCTCAAAGTGCTAGCTTCTCATGAATCTCTTCTGATCGTTAATCAAAAAAAAAAAATATTCTTCAGATCTCTTGGACCCTCTAAGAGATGAAGAACACATGGAGGATAGAGAAAAATATCCAACCCTTGGATCTTCCAAAAATTAAAAAAGCCCAAAAACTATCCTAAGAGAAGACATATCTTCTCTTTCAGCACATCAATCTTTGATATCCTGAATGCATCTCCATGCTAGGATAGGAGGAGACCTTCTTCTCAATTATTTTTCATGCTCAAAAGTCCTTTCTCTATCTGATTTTCTAATGGTAAAATCCTCATAAAATATGGAGAGGAAGGGATCTCAAAGAAACCCTAAGAGAAGACTTTCTTCTCTTCTTCTTCTCACATCAGGATATAATTAGATCACATCTCAAAATAGACCATCATGCCCCAACTTCTTAGAGCATTAATTCACACGCCCTCTCCCTCTATATTTTAGATTTTTCTCATAGAAAAATTATAGAAGAAATAAGAAGGAAAAACTACAAAAGAAAACCATAAGAGAAAATAAATTTTCTCTTACCTTTGTCTTTTCTAGGCATTAAATTTTGATGTCAAGATCAAAGCCTTTTCTTTAAGGATCACGGTGCCTAAAGCCTCCCACACCTCTTTCTACTTTTTGTCTATTTTATCATGATTTTTCCCAGGTTTTACACATCCAAAAACTAAAAGGAGGCATCCTCCTTATGTATAGAATACTAGGTCAAAAGACCTAGTCAAACAAGGAGGATCGGGTGGCGTCCAACTCTTGGATGCCACCTCCTAAAAATATGGCATGAAGACCATGAAGAGGTGCACAAAAGAGGAGGAAAAAGCCATGGAAAAAATCTGAAAAAGTGGTGCACAAAAATGGGTGGGCATGGGAAAGAAAAGTCAAAGAGAAGGGAAGAGTTTTAACAAATTAAAACTCTTCAAAGTTTGACTCATTCAAACACCTAAATTTAACCAAGTCAAATTTGAATCCATGCAAATAGAAATTGGGCATGGGAATCCTTTCTTAGGAATTAAATAATTTACAAAAAATTTTAGAAATTAAAAGTGGGCATGGACTCTCTTAGGTGGCGCAAGGAAAAGAGGAATCCTAGTCTAACTAGGATTCTCCTATTCTGACTAGGTTAAGACCTTTTGAACCCAAATCAAAATAATTTTATATCAACCTAATTAATAGACAATTCTAATTTAATTAGAAACTTAATTAAATTATATTAAATTAAATTTAAATTTAATTTAATTTCTAATCAAATTAGAAGTTAGGTGCATTCAAGTCCTAATTGAACTAGGACTTGTTCTTCCTTGCAATTCACTTATCCAATAAATTAATTAGACTTAATCTAATTAAGTTAAAATTAATTTTAATTAAATCTAATTTAATTAAACTTGATCTCAGTCTAATTGTTCAATTGAATTGAGCCAATTAGTAATTTAATTATGAATCGATCCTCCTACAATACTTGTATTAGGTCAAACATCAATCGTATTGATTGTTTGACCTGAGAACGATTCTAAAATATTGATTAACCATTTGATCAGGTTGCAACACTTAATATGTATGACTCCAAAGGTTCGAACCTAAGTTGGTAGTATAGGAATCAATTTTTATACCAATCAAAATGATCATCTAGCAATAGTACCCAACATCCAGATAGGTTGAATCTATGCAAAGCAATTTTTTTAGAACCCTGGCCTATGGTTACTATATAATTTATCCCTTTGACTAATAATGCTCAAGATGACTTTGAGTATACTATCAACACTCATACAAGTCATCTATATTGTGCCTCAAAATTTTATAAATCTTGTGACTCCTCATGAGGATTACTTAGGCCTATGTTTTGCTAAATTAAAATACAACGAGACATTCACTTTCTGAAGTTAATCAGGAGTGGTCAATCCAATCTTGACTCACACACCGACTCTATAAGTACTTGACTATACCCAAAAATCTTTCGTTGCTATATCAGAAATATAGGTAGGTTGACACCAAAGTATAGTGAGTTGCTTGCAAGTTACTATGGTGATCTCAGGTAGGAGGGATACTTATACCCATCAGCCTTAACTAGCTACTTTGACAGTACAGTGCTATATTAGTCATTTTCAGTGTAGATATATTCTTACATCTCATCTGCACATCATACCAGTGTCTCCATACCTCTTGATTACGAGAACAACCAATGCATATGACATACAACGACCTATATACGATAAGTTATCATCCTTATTAATAACTTATTATTTGACCATGAATAATTTAAGAATCATCTGATAAATTTTTCTTTATCGATTGAGTATGGTTCTAAGAACTTCAACATAATTTAGAAGTCCATTTAAGGAAGACAGCTCTTTTATGATGAATAAGCCAAATAGCTATTATTATTTGATAATTCATATACTGATTCCAATCATCTACTATTTAGATGATTGGCTTTAGGATATATTTTCTAACAAAAAATTATGCTATGGAACACATTCCATAAAGGGAGAGGAGAAGAGTTTTAACAAATTAAAACTCTTACTTAGTTTGACTCATTCAAACAAACTTCCAAATAAGACCAAGTCAAATTAATTTCAAAATCTTCAGATATTTGGTGGATGGAGACCTTCCTTTAACATGAGAAAAACTCACGTAAAAATTCAGAAGTAGGCGTGGGGTGTTTCCTACTTAGGCGCAAGGGAAGAGTAGTCCTAGTCCAACTAGGACTCTCCAATGTAGACTAGGTCAAATCTAATTTATATCTTATTTAAATTAGAATAAATGTAACCCAACTAAGGATGATCCTAGTCCAACTAAGAGTCTAAATAAATTAGATTAAATCATATTTAAATCTGATTTAAATCCTAAGTCAAATAGAAATTTGGTGCGCTCAAGTCCTAATCAAATAAGAAATTATTTTTTTCCTATAATTATCTTATCTCATAAATCAGTTGGACTTAACCTAATTAAATCTAAACTAATTCTAATAAAATTTAATTTAATTAGACTTGATCTCAGTCTAATTATTTAATCAAAATGAGCTAATCAATAATCTAATTGCTAATCGATTCTCCTGCAATACTTGCACTTGATCGATCATCAATCGCATTGATGGTTTGATCAATGAACGATTCTTAATCGTTGATTAACCATCTGATCAGATAATAACCTTTAATGTGTGTAATCTCATAGGTTTGAACCTAAGCCGGTAGCACATGAACTAATTTTTATACCAATAAAAATGATTATCTAGCAATGGTACCCGATGTCCGGATAGGTTGAATGTATGTAAAGCAACATTCTTAGAATCTTAGCCCATGGCTACTGTATAATTCATCTATTTGACCAATAATGCTTAGGAAGACTTTGAGTTAGCTATCAACACTTGTACAAGTCATTCATATTATGTTTCAAAATTTTGCAAATCTCGTGACTCCCCACGAGGATTACCTAGGCCTAGGTTTTGCTAAATTGAAACACAGCATGACATTTGCTTCTCGAAGTTAATCATGAGTGATCAATCCCATCTTGACTCACACACCAACTTTACAAGTACTTGATTATATCCAAAAATCTTCTAATCCTATATTAAAAATATAACTAGTCTGATATCAAAGTATAATGAGTTGCTTGCAATCACCATGGTGATCTTAGGTCAGAGGGACACTTATATCCATAGGTCTTAGCTAGCTATTCTTGATAGTAGAATGCTACATTAATCACGTTTAGTATAGATGTACTCCTACAGCCCATCTGTATGCCTTATCAGTGTCTCCATACCACTTGATTATGAGGACAACCAATGCATGTGGCATACAGTGATCTACAATGGTAAGTTATCATTCTAGTTAATAATTTTTCACTTGGTCATGAATAATTTAAGAACCATTCGATAAATCCTTTTTTATCGATTAAGCATGGTTCTAAGAACTTCATTATAAATTAGAAGTTCATTTAACAAAAATAGAACTTTTATGATGAACAAGCTAAATAATAATTATTATTTGATAATTCATATACTAATTTTGATCATCTACAACTTAGATGATTGGCTTTAAGATATATTTTCTAACAACTTTCACTCGGATTAAAGCCAATCAGAATAATATCAAATATTCTATCTTCCACTTGAGCTCATAGAACTCCTAAGTTTCGAGGATTTAGCAAATGAGTTGGTAAAGTTCTTCTTTTTCATCGATCTTCTAAAGGTCAACGTCACCTTGATCTAAAATCAAAGGTGATAGCGATGCTGAGTATGTTGGTCCTATAGTGTACCTTCAATTCTTTAGCCTAAGCTATGGCTCTAGTACTACATTAGGACTGGACCATCGATGGAGGGTGCCTCTTCTAACTTGCTAATGAACTTATACCACCATACAGCCTATATGGTAGTATCAGATGCCACGATATACTCTACATCACTAATAGAATAGGCTACAATATTCTACTTTAAACTTTTTCAGTAGATTGCTTCTTTTATTAGGATAAATTCATGATTTGACACTCTTCTACTGTCATTTTTATCTGACTAAAACTAGAACCAAAATATTCCATAATTTTTAAGTCAATTTCTTCTTATATGAGTTACTGGATCTTAGTATTTCTCAAATACTTAAGAATTATCTATACAATCATTTAGTGGTTCTCACTCAGTTCAGACTGGTATCTGCTCACTATCTCTAGTAAGTATACCATGTTTGGTCTCATACATGGAGAAATAAGATGACAACTAAATCTTTATTTCTTGTAATGCTGGAATATCATTTCTAATTAAGAGAATATCATCCACAGACAACATAAGAAATAACACTACAGAACCTTATGCCCACTTATGGATGCAAGGTTTTTCTTTGTTCATAACAAAGATATATGTTCAAAATGCATGTTTCCATCTCTGAGATAATAGCCAAATGGGCTTTATAGGTCTCTACCATTCTGTCTGTACTACTCTGATCATTTTGAAAATTCATTCATACCTAATGGATTTTATCCCTTAAGGTGAATCAACTAGTGTCCATACACTATTGATCTTCATGGACTTCAATTTGGATTTGATGGCTCCAAGCCACCACTCAGAGTCAGACTTTTGCATTGCATCCCTATGGGTGATTGGATCCTTGTTGTTCTCATCGAGCTCAAAAGGATCATTGTCCCCAACCTTGATACTAAAGTATCTATTTAGCTGATGCAGTACTCTATCAGATCTTCTTAAAGGTGCCTCTTTAATGGACTCCAGGTTTGATCTAATCAAATCTGATTTTATAGATTTACTAGATTGTGTCAGTTCTTTCTACCAATAAAACTTTCTCAAGTTCAACTTTAGGCATCAGTTCCTTCTCTAAGAAATTTTTTTTCCAAAAAGAGTGCCCTATTGCTAAGAACAACTTTTGTTTTTCAGCATGGTAGAAGTAATGACCCATATTTTTCTTGGGGTTCTCTATAAACATACACCTATGGGACCAGGCTCTAGGTTTATCTATATGCAAACATTTGATGTAGGCTTGACAATCCTAAATCCGAAGGTGAGAGAGTCTAGGTCTATGCCCGATCCATATCCCATATGGAGTCTTTACGACAGATTTACTTGAAAGAGTAAAATAAGTAGTCATAAGAGCATAACCCTAAAATAGGCCGACTAGTAAATCCCATCATGGATTGAACCATTTCTAATAAAATTTGATTTCTTCTTTTTGATACACTATGTTTCAAAAAAAGTCTACTGAGAGAGAGTCCTATTCTTTGCTAGATTTGTCAAAAACTCATTGGATAAGTATTCGTCTCCTCAACTAGATTGAAAAGTTTTAATAATTTTTTTAGTTTATTTTTCTATTTTATTACATAATCATTTGAACATTTTAAATGATTCAGACTAGATGCATCCATCACCAGATAGATTATCTATAAATATAATGAAATATTGATATCCTTCTCTATCATTTGAGTTCATTAGTCCATATACATCACTATGTATGAAACTTAGAATTTCACCAACTCTATCACCTTTTCTAGTAAAAGATGACTTCATTATCTTCCTAAGATGATAAGACTAACAGATCACCAATGATTCACAATCATTGGTGTCAAGGTTTTCCTCTTGAGCTAACTTGTTTATCCTATTCTTATTAATATGATCAAGCCTACAATGCCAAAAGCTGATATCATTGATATTATCTAACTTGGATGTTTACTAGATGTATACATTACACTTAATAGGTTGTGTGAGTATCATTTATTTATTGTTCATGTATTATTGTAATATCACTCATAATAATATCACAATAATCTTCTTTTAAAGATAAATGATGATCATCTTTAGCCAAAAGGCCATCAAAGATCACATTCATTATAAACGATGGACAATAGTGATAGTCACTCTAAATAATAACATTTGTATTGAAAATTAGTTCAACAATTTCTAAAGCTAAGATTGGAACAGGACTTCCATCCTAGACATTTGGGAATCTCCTACCATTTTCAAATTTTCTACTTATTTATAGTCCTTGCAACAAATTGCATAAGACTATCAGTATCTAATACCTTGGTAGTAGAATTACATACAAAAAAAATTACAAGATATTATCATATAATATCCTTGATGAGCAATATCTTGCTCTTTTCTCTTGTTCAGCCTGTTAGGATCAAGAGAAGCAAGATATTCAGAACAATACTTCTTCCTATGTCCCTGCTTCTGATAGTAAAAGCACTCTACCTGATTTGGATATTAATTTTGGATCTTTTATTTTCACCAAACTTAGAAACCCTAGCACGAACTCATTCATACTGCTAAACCAAATTCAATTTTTGATACTAATTATCAAAGTTTAGTCCGATAAGTCAATCACTATCTGATAGTGATCGAAGTAATTAGGGTTTAGCCTTAATCTGAAGAAAAGAGAATAATGACCTAATGTATGTGAATTATTTTAAGCCTAGAGACTTGGACTTTAGTCTAAAGGTTTTTTCACTATTTTATATGAATTGGTGGCCTCTACCTTCAATTCAAGAAATTACTTTAATTTTCTAGCAGGTACTTATTGGGAATAGTATCTCAAAGCCAATCATCAGTCTGTTGATGGTCGTGCTAATTCTTGTACTTATATTTTAATTATTAATGAATACAATTTATTTTGATATTTTTTATCATAAATTTTTACATCTTTTAATAAACTTTGGTGTTGTAGTGAAGTCCTTAGGAGTATTTAGAATCACAAAAGGAGGATTTATCGTTTAGTCCTTAAACTTATTCACGATCGAATGATATGTTGTTACCAAGGATGACAACATTTATCAAATGTAGGTCGTTATATGCCATATGGGTTGGTTGTCCTCTTAACCAAGGAGTATGGAGATACTGGTATGGCATACAGGTAAGATGTAGGGATATATTTGTACTGAACATGACCAACTTCAGAGCTTTTCTACTATCAATATTTTCTTTGATGGAATATAGTTATAAATATTCCTCTGACCTGAGATCACCATGGTAACTTCCAAGTAACTTATTATGCTTTGATGCCAGACTATCTGAATTTCTAATTCAGTGATGGAAGATTTTTAGGCATAGTCAGGTACTTGAGGAGTCAATGTGTGAGTCAAGATGGGATTGATCACCCTAGTTTAGGAAAGCTGTGTTCAATTATATTTCAATTTAACAAATCCTTAGCTATGGTTGTTATAGTGAGGGGTCACAGGACTGATTGCTTTGAGACACGATTTGGATGTATTTTTCAGGGTTGGTAGTTTAACTCTAAATCATCCTAATGCACAGAGGTCAAAGGGATTAATTATACAGTAATCATATTCATGTAGGTTTTGAATGTTGCATTATGACTATTTGACCTATCTGGATATTGGATACCATTGCTAGATGGTCATTTTGATTGGTACAGAAATTGATTTCTGTGCTACCAGCTTAGGTTCGAACCTATGAGGTTACACACGCTAGAGGTTCCTACTTGATCTGATGGTTGGTGAAGAGTTTCACTAGATTATGACTCTATGGTCAAGAGTCCCACCAGACTGAAACATTTGGATCGAGAGTCTTACTACATTAGGACTTTGAGTTCTGATTGTCTGGAACTCTATGATTAGGAGTCCCAAAGGACTGGGACATTATGGTCTGGAGTCCCACTGGACTGGGACTCTTCGACCAAAAGTCCTACTACACTAGAACTCTAAGTCCTACTTGTCTGGGACACTATGATTAAGAGTCCTACTAGTTTGAGACTCTATGTTCATGAGTTTTATTCATTTGGAATACTAGGGTCAAGTGTACCACTGGTTTGGAACTCTTCAATCAAGAGTTCATATTGATGGGACTTTGTTGCCCAGATATCCACTAAATTTGGACTCTATATTTATGAGATATTTAATTAGTAATTTGATCACTAATTAAATTTATTTAATTAAGTAATTATTTTTGGATCAAGTCCAATTGAATTAGATTTAGTTGGGTTTGATCCGATTAGATTATGAGATGACCTAATTGCTAAGAATGTTTGATCCCTGATTTGATCAAAAGTTGGACTTGATCAATTTCTAATTTTATTAAAATTTAATTAACCTTAATTGAGTCTAAATTAGTTGAGTTTAATCTACTCTAATTGGGCCTAACCAATTTGAATTGGGTTGGTTTAATTGGATAAGAGAAATTGAGAGTAGTTTTGACTTAGTCTTTCCATGCCACCTCACCAAAGTTGTGCCCTATCCTTTCTCCATGAAAAAATTATTTCTCATGAATATTTTCCATGCTAGAGAAGGCTCATGCCCTATTTTTCCATGGCATAGATGGACAAGGATAGTTGGTTGTCATTCAAATTCAAATAGAGTTTGAATTTAAATGAACAACCTCCTTATCTTATCTCCCCCTCATGCTAACTTTGTTTTGTGCTAAATAAATCATGGATTTTTTTGGGGACATGCACACACTTGAAAGGAATCCTTCTTCTATTTGTGAGCCTTCCCCAATATGTGAAAAAAATCTAAAAAAAATTAGAGAGAAGAAAAATAGAGAGAAAAGAAGGCGCAAGGAGTTTGGTGAAAGTGCTAACCTAGATTTTAGATCTAGGTTTAGGAGTGCGCTTTTGTGAGATCTGAGTGTTAGATCTTCACAAAATTTTTTGGAGACCATCCTCAACCTCTCTTCTACCTTTGCTACTAATTTAGAGCATCTAAAGAATTGGTGGAGGGAGATCAAAGGTGTTTGATCAGCATCAGCCGTCAAAGGATCCTGCATCGAGCTAGCACTCTTAAGGAGCTGATCGGAACCAGGGCCTCGTGTGAACCATCGGTGAAGGCCAGACACATGTGTGGCTGCATCATGATGATCAAATCTTCCCAGTGGTGATGATCAGATGTTCTTAGTGGTGATTAAATTATAGAGATCAACTATCCGTGCAAAGGTAACGTGTTCTGAACACGTAAAGTAGTAAAATAATTTTACAGCTGATTATTTTATTTTTTGATTTCCATGCATGCATATCACATTAAAACTTGGTAATGTAGGATTTTTAGATCAGATCTATAGCTCTTTATAAATTAACTAGATTAATTTTTAATTCTACTATAATTTATTTTTGAAAAAAATTTGAATGTAGAGCTAGAAATCCTACATGCACACCTTCAATGGTATCAGAGCAACCGGGTTATTCATATGATGTATATGCATGATTAAATTATTTATTTAGATTAGATCTAATAATAATTTAATTTTTAAATTTAAAAATAAAAATTATGATCACACGGACTATAGATTATCCTGCTATAGGGTTTACCCCCTATAGTGTACAGGTTGTCCTGGTAAGTTGCTAATCTAAAAATTGATCATAAAATTTTAGATCTGATCTAATAATTTTTATGATATGGTTGAATGATTTTGATCTAATTTTTAATCATGAATAAGTATTTAGATTAGATCTAAAATAATTCATAATTTTTTATATATTATACATAATTATAGATTAAAACCAACAACTAGTACTATTTGTGAAATAAGCCGATCCAATTTTGAAGTGAGTCGATCAATTTGATGAATAGTGCTAGATTGTAAAACAATATTTCAAAATTTTAAATTTTTTTTTTTGAAATGCCAAATCCCAACCCTCAGCCCAAAAACTTAATTAAGAATTAAGTATCATGAATTAGGGTCTGGGATTATGAATTAAAGATCCTAAGTCATTGATCATAAAATTTGGATTATTGGGTTAGATGAATTAGGTCTATTAATTAGGTTAGACCTGAGGTTAGTTAAAGAATGGACTAAATTAGAGTAATTGATTAAATCTAACCAAATGTTGATTTAGATTAGGTCAAGAACTCTTTAGACTCAATTACAATAGTTGTAGTTGGTCATGTCCAAGCCTTTAACAAGGACCAAATGGACTTGATTCATGGCTACATGGTCGAATCCAAAATTATTAGATTAGTCAAATTGAAATTAATGAACCAGATGGTATCTAAGGTTTGTTTGGCAGTTCAGACCTATGGTTTTTAATTGGGAGCTACTCATACTGATTTTGATCTTTGATGAGTTAATGGCATATCCCTTCCACTAATCTCACTTACCTAGCCATCCTGATGAATTAGGTTTTAATTACATCACTTGGTGATTTGGGATCATCCATGTCAATTAGGTAAATCAGTATGTCTGATTTAGGTGC
Organism: Cocos nucifera; assembly: GCA_006176705.1. Taxonomy (NCBI): domain Eukaryota; kingdom Viridiplantae; phylum Streptophyta; class Magnoliopsida; order Arecales; family Arecaceae; genus Cocos; species Cocos nucifera. Next base: position 124,582 of record QRFJ01003776.1, on the reverse strand, counting down.
TCCTAATGCCAGTTTTAATTAGGTCCTTTTTGATCTGACTTGGTAAAGTCAGTGAGAGGATCGAAATTGGCTGATTCTCTTTTTTCTTCTTAAAATGAGTTAATCAAATCCTCTAAAATTATTAGATCCTTAAAAATGATAAAGTTATGGTGACACCTAAGTCATAGCCTCCCATTAAGTTGAGTGATAATGGATCCATTAGTCTAATAATCATTGAAGGCCCAAAGGCCTGGTGTTGATTGACTTATGAAATTATCATTCATAATATGATGATTTGGTCATGTCTTTCTAATGGTGGTCAGGTTGGCTGGCCAAAGTTGGGCCTGATTATTTGTTGGTCAGATACACCAAATATGATCATGTTAATGGTTGGATCTAATCGGATCTTTTCAACGGAGGTCAAAACCTATTGATTAGATTTTTGGGGCAAAATTAAAAATTACTAAAAGTTGTTTAGAAAAATAATTGGTTATGAATCTACTCATAGATGCACATGAGTTGACTAACCAATGTTGGACTCGTGTGTAGTCTGTGAGGATTCTAGTACCCATAAAGAAATTAAAGTAATTCCTCGAATTAGAGGTAAAGGCTACCAATTCATATAAAATAGTGGAAGAACCTTTAAACTAAAGTCTAAATCTTTAGGGTAAATTATTCATATACTATTTAGATTATGGTTTTTCTTTTTGTGCATCTATGACTACTATCCTATCACTCCAGTCATTATTGGACAATGATAAATTGATGGAATCCAACTTTGATAGCTAGTATCAAAAGTTGAAAATCATCTTGGAACATGAGTGGATCTTATATGTATTGACTGATTCGACACCTGAGGAGCGAGCCCTGAATGCTAGAAGTACGGTTAGAGATACTTACCAGAAGTGGCTCAATGACTGCACCACCATTCGGTGCATAATGCTGGCAGTAATGAATGATGAGTTCAGCTGTAAGTTTGGGAATGCCCAAATTCAGGAAATGCTTCAAATATTGAATGACTCCTTCGGAATGCCTGATGACATTGAGAGACACAAGACTAGTTGTGCCATTTTGAATGCTCCAATGTGGGATGGGGTGTCAGTTATCGATCACGTATTATACATGATCAAGATGATCGAGTGCCTGAGTGAACTAGGCTTCCCATTGCATGAGCAACTTGGAAAGGATGCGATCCTAAATTCTTTGCCTAAGAACTTCCTCCCCTTCCTTACTCATTTTCGAATGACAAAGCCTGCAGTGAACTATCATGGTTTACTGGGGTTGCTGCAGAACTTTGAGAAGGATCACCAACTCCATAAAGAGTTGGTGAATGCAGTGGGAGGGTTTTCTTCTGATCGTCAATCCTTTAAGAAAGAGAAGAAAAACAAGAAGAAGAATAACAAGAAGGTGCAGCCGCATGCTGGAATGTCTGCATAGGATCAGACCAAGAAGTGCAACCCCGATCAGAGCTAGGCAGAGTGCTTCTTTTGCAAGAAGCAAGGGAATTGAAAGAGAAACTTGAAGAAAAATTAGTATTTTCCTACCATAGGATCGTTCATATCTGATAAGATCTAAAAGGACATTTCAAAAATTTTTCTAAAAATTTTAATCAGATCTGAGACATCTCAGATTTGATCCTATAGATCTGATATTAAAACTAAAAATTAAAATTAAATTAGATTATAATTTTATATCTCATTTGGATAATTTGATTATCCTATTGATGATCTACTGAAGCCTAGGGTTCTAGATGTAGCCATGCAAATGCTTGGCCTCTATCGAAGTCCACTCAGGCAAGATCTGGATGTAATTTTTTTTTTAGATCTAATTTTCAAAATCTGATCTGAATCTAATGTTGGAAATTATGACCCAAAGCCAATCATCAGTCTGTTGATGGTTGAGATATTATAATTAATTTATTAATTAATAAAAAATATTTTGGCATCTTTTTTTATCATAAGTTTATATCTTCTAATGAACTCCATTATTGTGATGAAGCCCTTAGGACTATTTAGTTTCGATAAAGAGAGGATTTATTGATTAGTCCTTAAATTTGTTCACGATCAAACGATAGGTTGTTAATTAGGATGATAGTGTCTATCGAGCATAGGTCGCTATATACCATATAGTTTGATTGTCCTCTTAACCAAGATGTGTGGAGACACTGGTATGGCATACAGGTGAGATGTATGGGTACATCGTCACTGAACGTGACCAACTCCAGAGTATTCTGCTATCGAGAATGTCTCTGATGGGATATAGGTATAAGTATCCCTTAGACCTGAGATCACCTTAGTGACTTGCAAGCAACTCACTATGCTTTGGCATCGAACTAATTGAATTTCTAATTCAACAATGGAAGGCTTCTGTGCATAGTCAAGTACTTGCAAAGTTGGAGTGTGATCAAGATGGAATTGACCACTCCAAGAGTCGGAGAAGAATGTGTCACTATATTTCAATATAGTAAAACCTTGGTTAAGATAATCCATCAGATGGATTTGGTATTTTGAAATACAATGTGGACAACCTGATTAGAGTTGACAATTGAACTCTAATGTGTCCTACAAGCATTATGGTCAAGGAAATGAATTATATGAAAACTATATCAGCATGGGTTTTAAGGATGGTGTTCTACATCTTCGACCTATCCGACCGTTGGATATCATTGCTAAATAGTCACATCGGATATCTTAGGTTCGGATCTATGAGGTCACATACATTAGAGCTTATGATCTGATTGGATGGTTGATCAACGATTAAGAATCATTCTAGGGTTAAATAATCAATATGATTGGTGTTTAACCTAGTGCAAGTATTGCAGGAGAATCGATTATCAATTAAATTGCTAATTGGCTTAATTTGATTAAGCCAATAGGCTGAGATTAAGTCTAATTAAATATGATTTGATTAGATTTGGTTTGGACTTAATTGGATCAAGTCCAATTGGTTTATTGGATAAGCCAAGTATAAGGAAGTAGTCCTAGTCTAACTAGGACTCGGATTAACCCAATTTTCTAATTTAATTAAAAAATAAAATAAAATTAAATATAATTAAATTTGATTTAATTAAATTTTTAAATGAATTAGGGCCTTATTTAATTGGATTAGTTTAATCTTGATTTTATTTGGTTAAAAGATCTTGTTTGACCAAGTCAAAATAGGAGTCCTAGTGTGACTAGGACTCCCTATCTCCTTGCGCCACCTTGGTCCTAACACCCTCCATAGCTATTTTTTAGATATTTTTCATAGAAAATCTCTTTCTTCTTGATTTCCATGCCCTCTCTCTCTCCCTCCAAGTCATATTTGGAAGTTAACTGGAAGACCAAGTCAGAGGAATTGGTCTTGCTTAGGATTCTATGAGATGGAATCCTTGTTGACCAAAACATCTTTCCTTGATTGTCACCCCATCTTTTAATTAATTTATTTCTTATTTCATAAAAATAATCTCTTTTTTTGTGTGCCCTCTATTGCTGGTCCATGCCAAAAGTTATGGAGGAGGTGCCCAATTGGGCACCCCAACAACTTTCCATGTTTGGATATTCCTAGTCTTGAAATTTGACCTAACTTGGACTCTTCTTTTTTCCTATTTATTGGACTAATTTTGTTCTAATTTTTTTGTAAAATATAGAGCTTTGGAAGAGATTTGGGGTGTGCAAAAATTAGAGAAAGAGGGTCCTTGGGAATGGGGGTTCCATAGGCACCAAACTAGGTATCTATAGGTAAGAGAAAAGAGAAGAAGAAGAGGATCTTCTTCTAGGGCTATTTTATTTTCAATCTCTTCTCCTTTATTTTGAGTTTTTTTTTGAGAGAGTATTAGATTAGCAAACTCTCATCTTTCTTCTCATATTTTGAAGAGTTAAAATTTCAAAGAAGGGAGCATCAGATCGACCGTTAAAGAAGGATCAGCACAGTACTAGCATGCTGTGCTAATTTCCTGCATCAGACTTCAGATCAGAGATCGTAGGCTCGTGCGGATGACTCTTAGCGGTCGGATGTGTGTGCAGCTCATGACTTCATCCTCAAGCTTAGATCAGTAAGTTAGAATATCTAAACTTGCTCAGGTAATAGATCTGATCTATAAATTTCATACTTGCATTTGATGTAGTGTAGATCTAGGTTGATTTGATTAATCTTTTTATTTCTTATTTGATTTTAATTTTTAATTTAATATCATATATTAATCATGTAATAGATTTGAGATCTAGATATTTATATGGTTATTTAAATAAATTTTATATTTATTTAAATCATCCACTGCAAGATCTTGAAAAGTTTCTTCAATTGGTATCAGAGCATAGATTCTTATTACATAATTTTTATACATGTCTAGACTATTTCTTAGATTAGATCTAATTTATAATCTAATTATTATATTTAAAATTTAAAATAAAATAAAATAAAATATTTTAGATTGCACGGACTGCCATAAGATTGTCCTGCTATAAGGTTTACCCCTTATAGTGAATAGATTGTCCTAGTACGTGCTGATCTAAAATATTGACCATAAAATTTTAGATTAGATCTAAGAGATTTTATGATCTAAATAAAAATATTTCAATCTAATTTCAATCATCATAAATATGTTAGATTTGATCTAAAAAAATTTATGATTGATTATTATTGAAACTGTTTCAATTTCACGAACCTGTTTAGATTAGATCTAAAGTAGTTTTATGTTTATTTTACTTGCATATTGATTATGAATTAAACATGCAACTTGATTGATAGAACCATGTTATAAAAATATTTTACAAACATGAAAATCATTTTTGAAAAACCGAACCCCAACCCTCAGTCCAAAACTTAATTAAGAATTAAGAAGTTGATTGATTAGGATCTAGGATTGTGAATTGAAGATCCTAAGATACAAATCATAACACATTGGGTTAAATGAATTAGTGAGGATTAGGTCCATTAATTGGGTTAGACCTAGGGTTAGATTAAAGAATGACCATAATTAAAGAATTGACTAAATCTAATCAATTATTGTCTTAGATTAGGTCAAGAATTCTTTAGATCAATTACAATAGTTGTAGTTGGTCAAGTTCATGTCTATAACAAGACCCAAGATGGACTTGATTCTTGGCTATGCGGTATAGCATGAACTGTTAGGTTGATCTAATTGAAACTAATTAAATCAATTAGTGTCTAAGGTAAACCAGACTAGTTGTTTTTAATTGCCAGCCTGCTTATCTGATCATTTCTGATGGTGTCTAAGGCAAGCCTGGCAGATTCTTCCACTGATCGAACATACCTAACCTCTTGGTGAGATTATATTTTGATCGGATCGCTTAACTATTCAAGCTAACCCAAGTCAGCTAGGTAAATCAGTTTGACTGATTTAGGTGCTCCTAGACTAGCCTATTAATGGTCTCCCTTAAGCTGACTTGGTGAAGTTAGTGGGAGGATCATAACAAGCTGGTTAATCTGATCTACTCACTTCTATAAATAAATTCTCTAAAATTATTAGATTCCTAAAATAAAATAGTTATATGATAACTAGATCATAGCCTTTCATTAAAGTGGATGATAATGGGTCCATCAGTTGGATAATCATTAGAGGCTCAAAGGCTTGGTGCTTATTGGTTGATGGAATTAGCATTCATTATATGATCTCTTGGATACATCTTTCTAAATGGTGGTCAGGTGGGCCAGCCAAAGTTGGGCCTGATCATTCATTGGTTGGATGGGCCAAGTATGGTCATGTTAATGGTTGGACCTAACTAGATCCTTTTCTGAGAAGGCCAAAGCCAACTGATTAGGGCCTGAGACAAAATTTAATTATTGAAAATTGTTTAGAAAAATAATTAATTATGAACCTACCCTTAGATGTACATGGGTGGGCCAACCAAAGTTGGGCTTATGTACAGTCTATGTTGATTCTAGTACCCACTAAGAAATTAGGATAATTCCTCGAATTAGAGGTAGAGGCTATCAATTCAAATAAAATAGTGGAAGAAATCTTTTGATTAAAGTCCAAATCTTTAGGTTTAATGAATCAATTACTAATTAGATTTTGATTTTCTTTTTGCAGACATGGCCACTTTTCTATCGCTCTGATTATTGTTGGACAATGATAAGTTGGCAAGATCTAACTTCGGTAGCTAGTACCAAAGTTGAAGATTGTCCTAGAGCATGAAAGAATCCTATATGTGCTGACAGATCCTGCACCTGAGGAGCCAGGTGCCAATACACGTGGAACAATCAAACATACTTATCAGAAGTGGCTCAGTGACTGAACCATGGTGCGCTACATTATGCTGGCTGCAATGAGTGACAAGTTCAGTCACAGGTTTGAGACAGCTCAACCAAATGAAATGCTCTAAGTGTTGGAGGATTCTTTTGGCACATTTGATGATGTTGAGAGGCACAAGACTAGTTGCACCATCATCAATGCCAGAATATGGGATGGAGCCTCTGTCACTGATCATGTACTGTATATGATCAAGCTGATAGAGCACTTAAGCAGACTCAATTTTTTCTTACATGAACAATTTGAAAAAGATGCAATATTGAACTCGCTGCTAAAGTCCTATCTCCCTTTCCTTACTCATCATAGAATGACAAAGCCTGAAGTAAACTACCATGATTTACTGGAATTACTTCAAAACTTTAAGAAGGATCACCACCTCCATAAAGAGTCGGTTAACTTAGTGGGAGGTTCGTCTTCTAGTTCTCGACCCTTTAAGAAAGGGAAGAAGAAAGCCAAGAAGGTGCATGTTCATGCTAGGACACCTGTGTGGGCTTAGACCCCAAAGACCAAGCCCGATAAGAGTCAAGCTGAATGCTTCTTTTGTAAGAAGTGGGGGCACTGGAAGAGGAACTATCCTCAGTACATTGCCTCCCTCAATCCGAACAGACAGAAAAAGAAGCAAGCTATTGCTGGACAAGATACTTATATGATAACTCCTTATAATTTTTCTATTTATGATATTGCTGACTGGATATTGGATACCAGTAGCCCTTACTATTGCAGGGTTTGCAAGTTAGTAGAAGATTCGAGCAAGGCTAGAGATTTCTGAATGTTGGAGATGGAAGATCAGTTTCAGTTCTAGCTTTAGGAATTTTGAAACTTGTATTTGAATCTCATACCATTGTTCTCAGTGATTGTCATTTCTATCTTAGTTTCTTTTTGAGTATCATTTCTATAGGTCTTTTGGCTATGAATAATTATGAAATTTTAATAAAAAAATGAGTTTGTAATGTCATTGTAAATGGTGTTACTACTTTCTGTGGATAATTGAATAATGGTGTATATATGTTATCACAACCTATTAATGTAGTCTATTCTACTGGCAAGCATCCTAGATTAGATAGTATATCAGATATCTACTTATGACACTGTAGACTAGGTCATATAAATAAGAATAGGATAAACAGATTGACTCAGGAGGAAATCCTCGAAGTTAATGATTGTAAATCACTTCCAACCTATGAGTCCTATATTCTTGGTAAAATGACCAAGTCATCTTTCACTGAAAAAGATGAGAGAGCCAATGAGCTCTTAGGTCTAGTACATACTGATATATGTGGACCAATGAGTACAAGTGCCAGAGATGAATATGTCTACTTTATCACTTTCACAGATGATCTATCTAGATATGGATATGTCTATCTGATGAAACATAAGTTGAATTCTTTTAAAATATTCAAACGATTCTGAAGTGAAGTAGAAAAATAAATTAGAAAGAGTATTAAAAGTCTTCGATCTGACCGAGGAGAATACCTTTCTGGTGAGTTTCTCACATATCTAGGAGAGATTGGAATTCTCTCCTAATGGACTCCTCCTGAAACACCATAGCATAATGGTGTGTCTGAAAGGAGGAATCAGACTCTGTTAGATATGGTCTGATCCATGATGGGATTTGCCAGCTTGTCGATATTCTTCTAGGGATATGCACTCGAATCGGCTTGTTATCTATTAAATAGGGCTTCAACTAAGTCTATAGTTAAAATCCCATATGAGATATGGACAGGGCGTAAGCCAGCACTTTCACACCTTAGGATTTGGGGGTGCTTGGCTTATGTCAAACGATTAGTTACAGACAAACTTGGACCTAGGTCTGACAAGTGTACATTCATAGGGTACCCAAAAGAGACCAAAGGATACTATTTCTACCATGCTGATGAACAAAAGGTGTTTGTCAGCCTTAGGGCAACCTTTTTGGAAAAGGAGTTCCTTGATGAAGAAACTGTTGCCTCTAACGTTGAACTTGATGAAGTTTAACGGTAGAAAGTCCGACACAGAATATTGAACCTTAGTCGGATTTGATCAAATCAGATCCAAAGCCTAATGAACCCACACCATTAAGGCGATCCAGTAGAGTACCCCGCCATCCGAATAGATACTATGGATTCTTAGTCCAGGATGGTGATCCCATCAAACTCGAAGAGAATGATAAGGACCCGATCACTTATATGGATGCGATGCAGAGACCCAACTCTGAGAAATGGCTAGAAGCCATGAGATCCGAAATGGATTCCATGAAGGTCAATGATGTATGAACATTAGTTGACCCACCTAAAGGGGTTAAACCCATTAGATGTAAATGGGTCTTCAAAAGGAAGAGGGGAATAGATGAAAAGATGGAGACCTATAAAGCCTATCTAATTGCCAAGGGGTATCATCAACGTTATGGTATTGAGTATGATGAAATGTTCTCCCCTATGGCAATGCTCAAGTCCATTCGGATCAAGCTTGATGTTGCTGCCTATTTGGACTATGAGATCTGGCAGATGGATGTGAAGACAGCATTCCTAAATGGAGAGCTGATCGAAGAGGTGTATATGATACAACCTGAAGGATTCACATCCACAGATGAGTCCAAGGTGTGCAAGCTTCAGAGATTCATTTATGGATTGAAGCAGGCATCTCGGAGTTGGAACATACATTTTGATAAAGTGATCAAAACATATGGCTTCATTAAGAATGGAGAAGAATCCTGTATTTACAAATGGGCAAATGGTCCAGCAATGGTATTCCTTATCTTGTACGTGAACGATGTTCTCTTAATCAAAAATGATATCTTCGTACTATAAGAAATAAAAGTCTGGTTGTCATCACAGTTCTCCATGAAGGACTTGGGTGAAGCATCCTACATCCTAGGGATGAAGATCTATAGGGATAGATCTAAAAGGATGCTCGATATATTCCAATCCACATACATAGAAACTGTGCTGAAGAGGTTCAGCATAGAGAATTCCAAAAAGAACTATCTTTCGATAGGCCAAGAAATTTCTCTCTCTAAGAAGGATTGTTCGATAACTCCTAAAGAGAGAGAGCATATGAGTAGAATTCTATATGCTTTGGTAGTGGGGTCTATTATGTATGCAATGATGTGTACGAGATCAGATGTGGCATACTCACTAGGAGTAGTGAGTAGATACCAGTCTAACCCTAGAGAAAATTACTAGAAGGTGGTTAAAATCATCCTTAAGTGTTTGAGAAATTCTAAGAACCAATGGTTGGTTTATGGTGAGTCAGATCTAAAGCTTGTGGGGTTTACAGACTCCAGCTTTCAATCTGATCATGATGATAGTAAAAGTATATCGAAATATATCTTTACTCTAAATGGTGGAGCCATCTGCTGAAAAAGTTCTAAGCAGTAAATAGTGCTTGACTCTATTTGTGAAGCAGAGTACATGGCAGCATCAAATGCAACAAAGAAAGTTGTGTGACTTAGAAAGTTCATCACCAAGCTCAAAGTAGTACCCTCCATTGATGGTCCAGTCCTACTCTACTACGACAGCACTGGCACCATAGCTCAAGCAAAGGAACCAAAGGCACACCAATGAACAAAGCACATTCTACGCCGCTTTCATTTGGTCCGTGAGATCATGGATCGTGGTGACATCGACCTTCAAAAGATCGATGGAAAGGAGAACTTAGCCGACCCCTTCACTAGAGCCCTGGCAATCAAGGAGTTCGACAATCATAAGTCGAAGATGGGTATTAGATACTATGTCGAGTAGCTTTAGGACAAGTTGGAGTTGTTGGAAATTATGATCCAAAGCCAATCGTCAGCTTATTAATGGTTAAGATATTATAATTGATTTATTAATTAATGAAAAACTTATCTTTTTGGCTTGGCATGCAGTCAAGCCAGCTCGATTTAGATCTGAATCAGCTTGATTTAGATTCGAGCCGGCTATCTCAGAGTGGTAGAAGACTTGTTTGGGAGTTCTGCTAGTCGAGCCAACTCGAAGCTCCAACCAAGCCAGCTATCTCAGGTCAACAGAAACTTATTCTTGAAGTTTGCCATCCAAACCTGTCCAATGTCTAGCCAAGGTGGCTGTCTTAGGTCAATAGAAAATACTATTTTTATGGATTGTCGATCAAGCCAACCCAACACAAAATCGAGCTGACTGTCTCAGTAGGATAGAATGTTGTTTTTCGAAGGATATTGCTCAAGCTGGCTGAAAGCAAGAATAATGCTAGCTCGACGTCATCTAATAGACGCAATGACTAGTTTTGCAATAATCTATCTTCACCTAGAACCTTTTTCCAATGAAAATTTTCAACATCCAATAGTAATATTTGGCCTGAATACACATCATATCAACTAAAACACTTTGGGAATGATTAAGGAAAAAAGAAAAAAAATATAAAAGGAAAACATTGTTCAAGCTCAATAGATCATTGAAGAAAAGAAAGAACAAAAAAGAAAAAGAGTGCTTTGAGATATTCCTATCTTTAAGAAGGCATACCTACTTCCATTCAACTTATTGTTGAGATCATAAAGTTAATTCAAAGAAGAAAGAGAAGAGTTTATTGTGAGCATTCAAGGCTTCCTTAAAGAATGCTCCATCGACAACAATTTAACAAAAAAATAGGGTTTCTATGTTGTACTTTCCTTTCATTCAATCCTTTTGTATAAGTATTAGTAGGGGCTGATACTTGAAGGTTTCTTTTTGGTACTAAACTTAGTTTAGTTTGGGAGAGCCTTAGGTTGAAGGCTTGTAAAGATTTTGATTGGTTGGCCGGGGTAAAACCAATTGGGTTTGTTTGTGAGCCTGGTGAAAACAAACATACTGTAATCAGATGATTAAAGTAGAAATTCTCAAGGAGTCGCTTGAAAAGTAGATGTAGGTGCTGGAAGCGCACCGAACCACTATAATTTCACTGTGCTTGTGTGTGTGCTTCTCCTCTTGTGTGTATGTGTTGCCTAGAGGTAGCAACCCAAGAGGAGGGATAAATTGGATTCTTATAAAATTTTAGTCAAATTTAAAATCTCTAATTAAGTATGTGCTCCAAATTAAACTGACTAGAATATTTGTGGTGAATATGCAATGTGTAGCAATGAAATTAAAAGCAATGAGATAATGCAAGTATGTAAAATAAATAAGTAAAGAAAGAAAGTAAACCAAGCAATCACACCACAAAGATAAAGAGATTTACAATAGTTCAGAGCAACCCGCTCCTATGTCCACTCTCCAAGCTTTTCTTGAAAATTCTACTATAATCTATTCTTGATTACAGTATGTTTATTTTTCTAGACTCACAAATAAATTCAGTTGATTTTTTTAGATGCACCAACCAAAATCTTACATCGTTAGTTTTTCAGATTTACTAACAATCCAGTTGGTTTTTTGGGCTCACCAATCAAAACCTACAAGATCCAATTCCGAGCTTGAACAAGCCTAATCCCTAAGTTTCTTTTTCTCAAAGAAACCTGTAAGGAAAAAAAAAATACAAGAATGAAAGTTTCAGCTCAAAATGAAAATAGAGTTTAAACTCATTAAATCATGAAGAAGAACCTGAAGAATTGCTCTTTTGATGCTTCACTTCTCTTCAAATGATGCTTGACAGGTTGTGCTAGATGTTGGAGAAGATATCTCTTGAAAGCCCTTTGATTTCACTACTTGGTTTATCTCTTTTCTCTCTTCTTTTGATGTGTAATGGAGCTCACTTAAATCTAAAAATGATTTCTCTTTTAATTTCGCTTAATCTTGCTTCCAAATTGATTCTCCACCTTTAAATACCCTCGGAGATGGTTGGAGAGTGAGTTCTAGCCGTTGGAAGCTCTAAAATAGCTGTTGGAGACAAAAAAAAATAGCCATTAGAAAGGTTGTAGAAACTAGCTGTTAAAGGTAGTCAAACTCTATCGAGCTAGCTTGAATTTGGCTTAGAGCTGGCTTGGCTGATAGAACTAGCTTAATTTTGTCTAGTGCTAGCTTGAACTATAGAATAAAAAAATCAATTTTCTATCATCCTAAGAGAGCTGGCTCGGATCCAAATCAAGCTGGCTCAAATAGCAGAATAGAAAAATACCTTTTCTGCCATCCTAAGAGAGCTGGCTCGGATCAAAATAGAGCTGGCTCGACTGTGTGCCAAATTAAAGTATCAATTTTATTTCATGCTAGAACTTACTCTATTCTTGATTAGGTGAGCTCTAAACTTTTCAACTTCATTTTTCTTCATTGTTTGACCTTTCAAACTTGAATTTCTTAGTCTCAAGTCTTTTAAATAATATTTATTTCTTCTTTTTTTATTTTTTTATAATGAGCCATCCAAATTTATGAAAACTAAGTATTTTGGCATGGCATCTTAATAGAATTTGTTCTTGAGATAAATTCTTCATTTTGGATATTTGAAAAATCCTACACCCATTCTTTAAACATATGATTAGATACATAATATACTCAAGATTTGACAATCATCAAAATTAATCATGAGGTCAATAGTTGGTCTTTTCTTCACTGCTTAGTAACTTTCTGTTCTACACAGTTCTTTATTTACTCTGCATATCACTCACTAAATTCATTAAAAGTTTTAATAACCCAATTCACCCTCCTTAGGTTGTCTGGCTGGGCAACAAGTGGTATCAGAGCTTGGTTCTTAGCTAGCACTGATCTAGCTATTAAGAGATAAAGATCATGACAACATAATTAGGAGGTTCACTTGCCGAAGGGCAATCCACCAATAAATCGCCACTTTTCAATGGCACAAACTACACATATTGGAAAGCATGCATGAGAATCTTCATTCAAGCTCTTGATTATGATATTTGGAGTGTCATAATCAATGGGCTGCATACATCCACTATTGTAGTTGATGGCATTAGCACACCCAAACCTTAAAAGGATTGGAGTGAGGAAGATAAGAGATCAATTCAGCTAAATGTCAAGGCTATGAACATTTTGTATTGTGCCATGCATGCCAACGAGTTTAACCAAATCTCTACTTGTAATTCTGCAAAAGAAATTTGGGATAGACTTGAAATCACTCATAAGGGCACAAACCAAGTTAAGAAATTTAAGATTAACATGCTAGTGCACCAATATGAGCTTTTCAAAATAAAATCTATTGAATCAATCATAGAAATGTTCACTCATTTCACTGATATAACTAACAGTCTAAAAAGTCTTGAAAAGATTTATTCTAATAGTGATTTGGTAAGAAAAATCCTTAGGTCTTTGCCGAAGTCATGGGAGGCAAAGATTACTACAATTCAAGAGGCTAAAGACTTAAATAAGCTACTCTTGGAAGAGCTGATTGGATCATTAATGACCTATGAAATCACCGTGAAGCAGCATAATGAAGATGAAGGGAAAAAGAAGCGGATAATTGCCCTCAAATCTGTTGCAAGTGATGAAGAAGAAGATGAGTCAATCGATGAAGATGAAGAAGATGAGGACATAGCACTGATTACAAGAAAGTTTAAGAAGTTTATAAGAAGAAGAAAGCAAGGCTTCAAGAAAAAATCCTTCAATAGAAGTGAAACAAGTAAAGACAAGGATAAGGAAAGGGAGCTACCTTTATGCTTTGAGTGCAAGAAACCTGGACACTTCAAGGCAGACTATCCTAACTTGAAGAAAAGCTTCAAGAAGACAAAAAAAAAAGGTAATGTTTGCAACATAGAGCGACAACGATGAATCTAGCTTTGATGAAGAATCTGAAGATGTCATAAACTTGTGTTTCATGGCACAAGAGAATGAGGTAAACTCCGAAATCACTCAAGAATATTCTTTTGATGAATTACAACATGCCTTTTATGATCTAATGAAAGAATTTAGAAATATTTTTGATAAAAATAAAAATCTAAAAATAACATGTGATGCCTTATCCAAGGAAAAAGAAGAAATTCAATAAAGAAATAAGATTTTAGTAGAGAAAAATGATTCATTGAGAAAGAAAGTTCAAATGCTAAAATCATTGCTTGATAAGTTCACATGTAGTTCTGAAAAATTAAAAATGATCTTAAATAACCAAAAAGCTATCTATGATAAAGCTGGAATAGGTTATAATCCTAACAAGAAACAAAAGCTCTTAAAGATCCTTTACACTAAATCAACATCATCATATTTCTCTTCAAATATTGCTTGTTTCTGCTATGGTAAGATAGGACACAAAGCACATGCATGTAATTATAGTAAAACTAATAGAAATTCAGTTAAGAAAATTTGGGTTCCCAAGGGAACCATGAATACTAACCCTAAAAGATCCAAGAAAACTTGGGTACCTAAATCAGCCACTTGATTATTTTGCAGGAATGTCTTGTAGCTGATGAAGTTGAAAGATCATGGTATTTAGACAGTGGCTATTCAAGATAGATGATGAGTGACAAGGATCAATTCATCAACCTTAAGAAAAAGAATGAATGATTGGTTACTTTTGGTGATAATGAAAAAGAAAAAATGATTGGTATTGGTAAAATCAAACTCTCTCCCTTCATCTTTATTGAGAATATTTTACTTATTGATAACTTAAAGCATAATTTATTAAGTATAAGTCAATTGTGTAACAAAGGATTCAAAGTCATTTTTGAATCATCTCTATAAATAGTCACTAATTTCTTTGATAATAGTATCATGTTCAATAGACATAGACGTGAAAATATCTACATGGTTGATTTTGATGAGATAGCCATAAAGAGTGGTCAATGTCTTATTGCTAAAGATACTAACTAAGATCAAAGAAACTACTTGGCTATGGCATCGTAGATTAGGTCATGCAAGCATGCACACATTATCAAAATTGATTGCCAAAGACTTAGTCAAAGGTTTATTTAAATTAAACTTTGAAAATGATCATGTTTGTGATGCATGTCAACTTGGTAAACAAACTAGAGAGAGTTTCAAATTCAAAAATTTTATTTTAACATCTAGACCTCTATAATTAATTAACATGGACTTATTTGGACCTACTAGGACCACAAGCCTAGGAGGAAAAAAATATGGACCTATGATCATAGATGATTTTTCATGTTTTACTTGGGTTCTATTTTTAGCACATAAATATGAAGTTTTTACTATTTTTTCAAAATTCTTTAGAAAGATTTCGAATGAAAAGAACTCAATAATAATTAAAATAAAAAGTGATCATGGTATAGAATTTGAAAAATAAAACTTTGAAATATTTAATAATGAAAATAGAATAGAACATAACTTTTTTGCTCCAAGAATACCTCAGCAAAAAGTTGTTGTTGAGAGAGAACATGACTTTAGAAGAAATGGCTAGAACTATGTTATGCAAAGCAAGTCTTCCAAAATATTTTTGGGCTGAAGTCATTAACACTGCTTGTTATATTTTGAATCATGTTTTGATCTGCCCCATTCTTAAGAAAATACCCTATGAGCTTTGGAAAGATAGAAAGCCTAATATCAAATATTTTCATGTATTTGGATGCAAATATTTTATCTTGAATAATGAAAAAGATAAACTTGAAAAATTTGATGCTAAGTCTAATGAGGGTATCTTTCTTGGATACTCAACATCAAGCAAAGTATATAGAGTCTTCAATAAGCATACTTTAGTTGTTGAAGAATCTATTCACGTTGTCTTTAATGAATCTAATAACCTTTCATCAAGAAAGGAAGATGCTTTTGATGATGACGTAGAAAATTTAGAAAAAAACATAAAAGAACTTACCTTGAAAGATAAACCAAATCATGATGAAGGAAGTGAGCCAAACAATAATAAACATGAAGAAGTACAAGAAGAAGGTATGAACCAAAAACATTCAGATCTATCCAAAGAATGGAGGTATACACATAATCATCCTAAAGATCTTATAATTGGTGATCCATCTCAAGGTGTAAGAACTAGATCTAATTTTAGAGAACATCATGATTATCTTGTATTTGTCTCTTAAATAGAACCAAAAATAATTGAAGAAACAAAAAATGATCTAAATTGGTTAATTGCCATACAGGAGGAATTAAATCAATTTGAAAGAAACAAAGTATGGACACTAGTAGATAGATCCCCTAATTATCCTATCATTGGCACTAAATAGGTGTTCAAAAATAAACTTGATGAAAATGGTTTAATTAGAAATAATGCTAGATTAGTAGCTAAAAGATATAATCAAGAAGAAGGAATAGATTTTGATGAAACTTATGCACCTGTAGCAAGATTAGAGGCTATTAGATTGCTACTTACTTTTGCTTGTTTTATGAATTTGAAATTATACCAAATGGATGTAAAAAGTACATTCTTAAATGGTTTTATTACCGAAAAGGTTTATGTAGAGCAACCACGAGGCTTTGAAAATCATAGTCTTCCAAATCATGTTTTCAAACTCAATAAAGCATTGTATGGTTTGAAACAAGCACCAAGAGCATGGTATGATAGATTAAGTAAATTTCTGCTCAATAATGACTTTTCTAGAGGTAGTGTAGATACTACATTATTTTTAAAAAGAAAGAAATCTGATCTGCTTGTTGTTCAAATATACGTAGATGACATTATCTTTGGTTCAACTAATAAAAATCTTTTCCAAGATTTTGCCAAGTTAATGCAGGATGAATTTGAAATGAGCATAATGGGGGAGCTAACATTCTTCCTTGGACTTTAAATCAAACAAACAAAGGAAGGTATTTTTCTTTCCAAAACCAAGTATACTCTAGAAGTGCTAAAGAAGATTGGGATGGAAAATTCAAAGGTGATTGGCACACCCATGAGCCCATCATGCAAATTGGATAAAGATGGACATCGTAAGAGTATCAATCAAAAACTTTATAGAGCTATAATTGATTTTCTACTTTATTTAACTGCTAATAGATCTGATATACTTTTTAGTATTTACATATATGCTAGATTTCAATCTGATCCTAAAGAATCTCACATGATGGCTGTTAAAAGAATCTTAAGATATTTATTAGGTACACAAAACATAGGATTATCGTACTCTAACCAAACTTCAATAAATTTAGTAGGTTTTTCAGATGCTGGTTATGGAGGTTATAGGATTGATAGAAAAAGCACCTCTAGTACATATCAATTTTTTGGGTTAAACTTAATCTCTTAGTTCAGCAAAAAGTAAAATTTGGTAGCACTATCTACGGTTGAGAACAAGTATGTTGCAGCCGAATGTTGCTATGCTCAACTCCTTTAGATTAAGCAACAACTTAAGGATTATGGCATTGATCAAAATAAAATTTCTTTAAAATATGATAACACAAGTGCCATAAACTTAACCAAAAATTTCATTCAACACTCTAGAATAAAATATATTAAAATTAGGCATCACTTTATCAGAGATGACATAATACTCGAATTCGTTTCAACTGAAAATCAATTGGTAGACATTATTACAAAACCCTTGAAAGAGGATAGATAAAATATAATTAGAGGTGAACTAGGAATATGCAATCCTCTTTGAATAATTGTTATCTCCTTATCATTCTCTCTCATAAGTTGATTTGAGTTAATTATAATTATTTGAAGATTCAAATTAATTTAAAATTCAGCTTTTCCCTCGGTTTGAGCCAGCTCAAATACATCTTCGAGCTAGCTTGCTGTCGAGCTGGCCTAATTGGAAATCAAGCTTGCAAAATGATCGGGGCCCAGTCTTTATTTAAGTTGCTCCTTTCCAAAAGCCCGATTGATCATTCTGAGCCTACCCCACCTCAACCTTTTCTCGACTACTCTCCAAAAAAACCTTCTGAATCACTTTCCCTTTCTATCCACTCCTCAAACCCTCTCAAATTCGAGAAGGATGGCATCCAAATCTCATGCAATAGTCTTGAAGAAGTGCCGCATAGAAGAACAACCAGTCGTTCACTCGAAAAAAGGGGGAATGAGGAGCTCAGTGCCTTCTACTTCTCCAAACCAACCGTCAATGGCTTCCAGAGCCATCACCACTAGGAGAAAGGTCAATTTCAAATTTTTGGATGAAGAAAAATTTTTGATTGGCTCATGGATTTGACAACAAGGGTGGGAAATGATTTGCTCGTTGGACATTTCCACTTATCCTTGGCTTGTAAGGGAGTTTTTTGAAAATTTAAGAACTGGTTTAGACTCCATTTGGTCAGAAGTCAAAGGAACAAAAATCAATTTGGACACAAGAAGATTAGGGCACTTGTTACACATGCCTCATGGTGGGATTCAAGCCCCTAGTCTAGATAATGATTTTGAAAACCTTAAAAGGCTCCTTGGCAGAGAAAATATTGACCACCGAAATATACACAATGCAAACATCTTGCTAGTTGAGTTGAAGCTTCTCCATAGCCTATTGTGCAAAATTTTCTTTCCAAGGATTGGGAGATTTGATTGGCTGTCTTCAAAGGATTTAGCAGTGATTGTACATATGGTGAATGGAACACCATTAAATCTGCCCTTCATGATGATAGAATAGATTAAGAGCGCTACTGATAGATCAAAAGGAAAAGCTTGCTTGCCATACAGAATAGTCTTCACCCTCTTGTTCACTAAGGTAGGTATAGACTTAAAGGGGGAAATTTCGAAATCTCTCACTCACACTGACTACTACACCATTCAAACTCTGTATCGGATGAAATTTAAGAAAGAAAATGGTATATGGATTAGAGAAAATGAAGAAGTGTGCCCTCACGTCTCATAATCATCCTCTTCTTCAGATTCAGCCAGGCCTTCTTCACCGGCACCTACTGCTCCTCCATCATCTCCTACTCCCGATACCAGGATTCATTGCTAGAGAATATCATCCAACTTTTTCTTGTGCTCCTACAGCTTTTCCAAATTTCTCAGTTGATAGCATTGTAGAGCTAGTTGTGGGACAAATCTCAAGAAAATTGGATGACATGTTTTCTAACCTTAAACTAAAGTTCACTCAAAGTCTAGTAGAATAGAGAATTTCTTTTGAGGGGCAGATCAAAATGATTAGTCAACAAATAACCAATCTATCTCATGAAGGATAAAACCTATTTTTTGGATCAGGTTCGTTCAGATCTAATTGTATCAGGAGGGATATTTCAAAAAATTTTTCTCTAAGATCCTAATCAGATCTGAGACTCCTCAGATCTGATCTTATTGATCTGATAATAAAAATAAAATAAAAATAAAAATTAAATCTAATTTAATTATACCTTTATTTTGGGTAATCCAATTATCCTGTGATGATCCCAATGTTTGCCTGAGGATCTGGATGTAGCCACGCAAGCGCTTGGCCTCTACCGGTATCCACTCTGGCAGGATCTAAAGATCTTCTTCTTTTTAATCAATCCTCCAAAAATTAGATCTAGACATGATCTTGAAGGTCTTCAAAACTTCTTTAGAAGAACAGTCGTTGTCTCTTGCAGCAGTGCTGCCTTCTTCCTTTCCTAGCACCTTTCACTTGCTTGGATCACACCTTATTCATGCCCAAAACTTCTTAGGCATGGAGAGGAGAGAGAGGACCAGAGAGTGGTGAGGAGAAGGAGGAAGAGAGGCTTTGTGACATGGGCTAAAGGTAGAAGCATTAAAAACCTTGGCATAGATAGGGTTTATATAGACCCTGCTATGCCATGCAGTGCCACATCATCCCAGCCAATCACGGCCCTTTGAGTAATCAGATCTAGATCTGATTGATGGGATGACATCATCTGATCCAATCAGATGAGAGACCCTCAAAACCCTCCTAAGATTGCACCAAGACTGGGTCAAATAAGAGTTCTTGGCGCCATAGAGTTTAATCCCCTGAAGCAATCCTGGAATCCCATCTGTATGGGACTCCTTTATCCTCATGGAGTGCATGCCTCCCTAGGCATGCACCCTCCTATCTGCATTTAGCAGGGGGACAAGGCCCCAGGTACTCTCTTGTTGGAGCATGACACATAGGTAGATGTTCAAGTGTCCAGGGTCAACATTTGACCAACATTCGAAAATAGGAATTAGCAGGTGATAAAAAATGGTAGGTGTTGTCTTAAATTTATCTCATAAATTAAGACAATCCTTTTCTGATCTAGATGAGCTCCAGTCAGACCAAGTAAAGATTTTTGAGTGACCCCAAATACATTTGGCTCAGTCAAGACAAGCTTTAATGATTATTAAAGGAGAACATTAGGCTCAATCGTATGCTAGCACGATTTTCTTGAACCTAATTGAATCTTATTTAAATTAATTGAACTGGGTTAGTCCAATTGATGACATCTAGATCTAAATCCTTATTTGTGTGATCCAATTAGATTTAGTTCCATATAGTAATGGGATATATCATGATCTTTATCATTGACATCATCGAAACATCTTTCGATGGATCAGAATTTTTCTGATTCAGACAATTAGTATGATCAATCATCCAAATCATTTTAATTGCTCCCAAAATCCACCAGTGACACCTAGCAGCATATGGTGGCAACCCATTGTAACTGAAAGTGGATCTCTCAATGTAGTTATCTATGTGATTAGGTTCCTCTATCTTGAGCCCCGATCGGATTAGGGATAAGATGATCTCATCAAACCCTAATATCTGTCTTATGAATTAATCATTCGATTCAAGTCCAATGTGAAAATCCTAATAGAAACTCTTTCTATTATTTCACTCTACCAAGTCCATGGGATTATGGATTTGATTCTCATGATCATCATAGGGATACTCCTCATCTACCGAGGTAGATAGATCCCCTATTGGTGCAATCCAATTTCTACAATGAACATGCTATAGCCAACATACACCTCAGGATTCTGAATGGCTTGGAGATCGAGTTATGGTGTAGTCAAACTATAACACCCTCAAGATGAACTGTCGATGCACCTTAGATCAAAGAACCAGATACACCACTACAGCTTCGAGCCAGTCATCGACGAGAAGGTAGACTTCCTCATGACTGCTCGAGGTGGTCATGCTCAGTGCCCTCATTTTCTAATGAGTATCTATACTCTTGTTTTAGTGTCTCTACACTGTAGACTCAAGACTCATCTATTCTAAAGAAGCGATCGTACACCAACCTTCTATATCAATCACTATCCTCATGATGATCCTATGGTCAAGAGCATTTTATGAGTTAATAATGAAAATTCATGTCTTAAATTTTTCAACTCTTGAAAATATGAACTATCACTACCATTAACTTAAGGGATATATCATAGACGCTTTCAAATACATACTATGATACAAAATAATCCATTTTATTATTTATAGTTAAAATTATAATTTTATCCTTAGAAGTGTATTATAAATGTCAGCCAATCTGGCTTCTAGGGCACACATATCTAACAATCTCCCACTTGACCTAAAGCCAATTGTCTACAAATCTAACTCACATCTTCTCAAGATGGGCTTCGATCTTCTACTAACCTAATGGCTTTATAAGTGATTCTGCCGCATTTTCTGCAGAGTCGACTCTCTTAACCTCGACGTAACCTTTCTCGAGGTAATCATGGATGAGGTAGTATCGCCGCTCGATGTGCTTGGATTTTTGGTGAGACCTCAGCTCCTTAACAAGGGCTATGGCGCCATTATTGTCGCAATACAGAGGAATGGCATCTGATGGCATCACTTTGATTTCTACAGTGAACTTCTTGTACCAAAATACCTCCTTCGTAGCTTCTAATGCAACTATGTACTCTACTTCCATGGTGGAATCTACTATCACTATTTGCTTGGAACTCTTCCAACTAACAGCACCACCATTACACACTAATAGATGTTGACTTTCGATCATCTATATCGGATATAAAATTTGAGTCTGTATAACCCTTGATTTGGAGTTCTCCATTATCAAAAATTAACAATATATCCTTAGTTTTTCTGATGTACTTAAGGATACATTTCACAGAAGTCCAATATTATTCATCTGGATTCGACTGATATCTACTCGTGATACTCACAGCATGGGCTATATCAGGTTGTGTACATAACATGGCATACATGAGGCTCCCTATTGCTGAAGCATAAGGAATCTTTCTCATGCATTCAATCTCCTCAGGTGTGTTGGGACACATTTTCTTGGAGAGATGAATGCCACGTCTGAAGGGTACCAATCCCTTCTTGGAGTTTTTCATGCTAAACCTCTTTAACGCTTCCTCTATGTACATCTTCTGTGAAAGACCTAGCATCCTATTCGGTCTATCTCTATAGACCTTAATTTTTAGAATGAAGGATGCTTCTCCTAGGTCTTTCATAGAGAATTCTTTAGATAACCATATTTTAACAATGGTCAATATGAAAATATCATTCCTAATAAGAAGGATATCATCTACGTACAATATGAGGAAGATAATAGTGCTCCCACTGACCTTTTTGAAAAGACATGGTTCATTCTCATTCTTGATGAAACAAAATAATTTGATCACATCATTAAAATGAGTATTCTAGTTCTGAGATACTTGCTTAAGTTCATATATGGACCTTTGTAGCTTGCATACTTTATGACCAGCATCATTGGATGTGAAACCTAGCAGCTGTTTCATATAGATATCTTCCTCAAGGTATCCATTTAAGAAAATCATTTTTATGTCCATTTGCCATATTTCATAATCAAAATAAGCAGCAATAGCAAGTAATGTGTGGATGAATTTTAGCATAGCTACTGGCGAAAAGGTATCCTAATAGTCAATGCCTTTGCACTGACTATAATCTTTTGCCACTAATCTAGCTTTGAATGTCTCCACATTTCCATCTGCACGAATCTTTCTCTTGTAGATCCATTTATACCCAATAGATACTATACTTTCAGATGGATCTATCAAGGTCCAGACTTGGTTTGAGTGCATCAAATCAATTTCTAACTTTATTGCCTCTAACCATTTCTCGAAGTTGATATCCAATATCACCTCGTCATAGGTTTTGGGATCATCACCATGAACCCTATTACCTATGAGAAACATTTTTTCTACTTTCTCTAAAATAGTACCTAAGTACCTCTTAAGAGGATGGAAAACTCTTTTTGATCAATGAGGTGGAGAAGGTAGTGATTGTATTAGCTCAACCTGATTTGGTTTCATAGGTTCCTTAGGTCGTTGCTCTTGTGAGGCTTTCTCCTTGAGCTTGATCTGCTTTTTAATGCCGCCATCTTGAATAAACTATTTTTCAAAAAAAATAGCATGCCAACTCACCATCACATTATGGTCTTCTGGAATGTAGAAATAATATCCTAATGACTCTTTAGGATATCCTATAAATCGAGCTCTAAAGGACCTATAGTCTAACTTGTCCGCTTGTTGTCTTTTGACATGAGCCGGACAACACTAAATTCTGAGATTTCTTAGACTTAGTTTCTTACCATACCATATCTCATACGGTGTGGTAGGAACAGTTTTAGAGGAAACTCTATTCAGTAAATATATAGCAATTAACAGACTATGTCCCCAAAGAAAATCATGGAGCTCTGTGAAGCTCATCATGGATCAGACCATATCTAATAGGGTTTAATTCCATCATTCTAAAACCCTGTTATATTGAGGTATTCTAGGTGGAGTCCATTAAGGGACTATGCCATTTTGCTTGAGATAGTCTAGGAATTCTTGACTAAGGTATTCACCTCCTCGATCTGATTGAAGAACTTAATGGGTTTTCCAGTTTGCTTTTCAACATTATATCTGAATTTCATGAACTTTTCAAATGCTTCAGACTTGTGTCTCATAAGATACACGTACCCATACCGAGATAAATCATTGGTAAAGATTATGAAGTAGATAAAGTTGCCTCTAGCTGGCACATCAAATGGGCCACACACATAAGTATGTACTTGGGCAAGTAGATCCATGGCCCTTTCTCTATGTCCTATAAAATGGAGCTTAGTCATTTTGCTATGAGGACATGATTCACAAATTGGATATGACTCAAAAGTCAACGGACATAATAGCTCAATTTTCTCCAATTTGTTAACCCTATCTTCTGCTATATGACATAGCCTTAGGTGCCATAAATACCTATATTTGGGCTAACCTTTGGTCATTTTGATCCTATGGCATTCATATTTTGCTCGATATTAAAGACAGATACAACAATATGTAACTGGTAGAGATCGTTAATAAGAAAACCACTTGCAATTTTATTTCTTTTATAAAGAATTTTATAATGGTCCTTAAGAAAACTAATTACATAGCCTTCTTGTGCTAAACATGAAACAAAAATCAAATTTCTGCTTGCAACAGGCACATAATAACAATCCTTAAGTACTAAATCTAAGTCAGACGATAGTCGAAGAGGATAGGTTTCCATGATTATAGCAGCAATCTTTGCTCCACCTCCAATGCATAGGATCATCTCACCATCCCTCAACCTCCTACTATCCTCAAGATCCTGCATGGAAGCGCACAAATAAGCACTACAACCAGAGTCAAACACCCAACTAGATGCAGAATAAACCATAAGGTTAGATTCAATAACGAGCATACCACCAGAAGGACCTGTCTCCTTCTTATTCTTCAAGGTGAACAGTTATGTAGGATAATTCTGCTTTTAGTGGCCATCAGTATTACAATGAAAATACTTTTCTTTGTCAGCGGCCTTCTTCTTCAGCTCTGCCTTCTTTTTCTTTCCACCTTCCATCTTCTGCTTTCTCACAGACTTTTTCTTCTTTTCAAAAGACTTTCTCTTGAAAGAAGTTTGTTCCATAGCAAGTACTAAGCCTTTAGAATCTTTCATAGAAAGCTCAGCAGTAACCAGCATATTCATAAGCTCGGCCAAAGTATTCTGAAGTTTATGCATATGGTAGTTCATGATGAACTGCCCATATGCATCAGTCAAATATTGTAGAATTATATCATTCTGTAGATGCTGGTCTAACTTCATTCTGAGCTTCTTAAGCTCCTCTAAGTTCTTAATCATCATCAGATAATGATCTTGGAGTAACTGTCCATCACGTATTTTAGTCTTAAATAGTCATTTAGTGATCTGATATTTGGCTGTGCGACTCTATTCACCAAACAACTCTTGCAGGTGAGCCAACATTTGGTGGGCAGTCTTGATATCTTTATGTTAGCACTAAAGCTCATCAGACATCGAGCCCGACATGTAGTATCTAGCCTTATTATCTTCATCGATCTACTTGTCAAGGGACACTCTCTGTTCAACAGATGGACGAGCTGGTAAGGTGAAAAGATCTTGGTCCAATACATGAGTCAACTTCTCGAAACCCAAAATAATTTTGAAGTTTTGGAGCCAATCCTTGTAATTGGGTCCGGTCAGTCTATGGATGTTCAGGATACGGGCTAGTGGGTTGGACGCAGACATTTTTCTTTTTCCTATAGAGAGTCAAAGTTTCCAGTTAAATTTTATAATTAAGACTTGATCAATTTATTTAGGAGTTTGATTTTTAAACAAATTAGCTCTCACTATTTTCTCGGATCCCTACACTCTCTCTGTAGAGATACGAAAATCTCCATGATTATTAATTTTTAGTGGATGGTGCAGTCCTACCAACTGACTCATCACCTCAACTAATAGTTATTGATGATGGATTAGCCAATGAGTGACCAACTCTTATCCAATGATTCTCTAATCATGGTTCATCCAGACCTGATCTCTAATTCATGAATCTCACCATGCCTGGAATATTGATCCACTCCTTAGTTAAGTCAAGCCCACCATTTGCATAGATTGGATTTCTAATTGGGTCTCTCACCGTATTCAAAATATTAAGCCCAATCCATCCTCTAGCCCATAGCATCCAATGCCTAATAGACATGGTTGTATCTTTTCGGTGCAACTGAACCACTGTGACCAGTAGAGAGCAATCAATCCCAGAAAGAGCTCGCACATCTACAATGGTGGAAGACCTTAGACTTAGTCTTTTCTTAGGAAGATTTGATTTAGGTCTCTTTAAACATGACTTGACATAGCCATAACTATTATGAGTAACATAGTGGCATGGGTTAGCTTGGATTGTTAGCCACCTTAGAT